>LPNX010930043.1:25273-43678 GCA_001517045.1 Pseudotsuga menziesii | reverse complement strand
ACATTATAGGTAATATAATAACAATATTACTTCTTCTCAATGTTACTAAGAATGTTATTTTAATGTTATTTACCAAATGTTTGATTTGGGTTCTTTATTTAGTTGTATTATCTAAATATTTCTATATTATTACTTATTTAATATTATTTAGTAGGTTTTCATATACCTATCTATATAAATAATTGTGTATAAGATAACATTCGTTTACCATAATAATAAAAAAATACCAGTTATGAAATATGCTTAAACTTAGTTAAATGAAAGAGTATACAGTACTTAAATAATTGCATTCTTAACTATTTTGCAGACTGATACAAATAGGATTCATCTGTAAAATCAAACAGATAATTAACAAATACATAATTATACCCTACTGTCAGTTTTGTTTTATTTTAACTCTAAAAAGGTTAAATCCTCTTTAAAACTAGAAAATAACAATCAAAAATTAAACTGCAGAGATACTTAGTCCGTCTTTTCATTTTTACAGCTATATTTTCAGAAAACAAAGATACAGTACTAAGACTAGTTTTTTTAAAACTGTAAGAAGATAACTTATGAATTTGTAAAACCACTTGTAGTAACTGCAAGTAAAATAGGAAACTTGGTTCAGAAGAATACTACTTCTCAACACCGAGATGCTGTGCTAGAGTACGGTCTGGTGATACCAGATGTGGAAAAACACAGTAATTATTAACAGATTTACATACTGATATTTCGAGATACTAACTTTACTGAAAACTAACTAACTACTCAGACATATAAATCAACATAACATGCATCCATCCATACTCAGTAAACATAAGAATAAATGGCAGAGCCTGTTTAACCTGTGGACAACAACAACAATGGGAGGCCGTTCCTCCCTACCAACTCCTAGAGAGCGCTCAGACAGCGACTTCTCAGGACCCCCGAGCTTGCTCTGGTCTCCTGGCTGGAACTAGGTGCAGCAAATCAGATACCAGTCTTCAACTCAGTATTAACTCAGAACTATCAGTCAGTTCTCTCAGCCCAAATAGCTGTAATAAGATTCAAGTTACTGTAGCAATCCACTCAAAACACTTTCTTATTGTTTTTCCCTCTTCCTCAATGAAATTCCTGAATATCATTCACCTGAATGAATTCTCTCTGGAATAAAATCTGAGCAGCCTCTACTCTCTTCATTGAGTACTTTTAAAAGATTTCCTAGGTCTTTGTTGGGTTAACTGTCATTTAATGAGCCACCTGCCCTGATTCCACTTTCTTGGGGAATCATGACCCCAAATATAGGGAAGTTGCCACCTGCAACTTAGGAAGTGTTTGAGGATGCTGCCACTTGTCTTTTGCCTTTCCACCTAGTTCCATCCACCAGTTTGACCAGTAACCTCTTTTAACAGCTCTCCCATGCTGTTGTCTCCATAATTTATTTATTAATAATAAAATATTCTGAATTACACTCCATTACTGTTGACTCTGCTGAGTCATCAATCCCTACTTAGGATTAAATTTAACATAATGTCTCAGAAATATAATAAAACAAATTACATAATTTTACAAAATTGGGGTATGTGACAATTCCTCCCATCTCTTAGCATCTTTCATAGATGATTTTGACCATTTCAACTAAATACTCAACCCATCTGTAGATCTTTCCATTAGTCGCAATGGTGTTGATTGCTTCTAGAATATCTAACTTGAGGTCGCTTCCTCGACCTGTCAGGGTGAGTGTGATGGCTATTATTTTAGCCATGATCTGTGGCATACAGGCTGTGATTTGATTGATCATCAACCCTTCTGATTTTTTGCCCGATGGTGACCCGGTTAATTCTTCGACCAGTACCTCTTTAATACCGACTGGTACTGGGGCTCCTTTGTTTGAGAGACCTATAATCTTGGAGATGACTTCTCTAGAGATGTCGATCGGTTGATCGAAGTAAAATTGGTCGTTGTGGTACCAGCTTATGATAAACTTGATGGTTGTTTCTTTTGTGCCACTAAAGCTGGCCATAAGCGGTGCATTGACATAGTTGGATATGGTACTGTATTGTATTTTCTCAGCAGTTTGAGTAGGATTCTTATCAACGTAAGCCCACCCTTTTACCTTGGTCCACAATTTTTTCCATGAACCCTCCTGTACCTTAGCATTCTTAATGTTCTTTAGCCTCCTGACTACACGTGTTTCTGCAATCTATAATTCCTTGGCTTTGGCTGAGGCTCTAGTCTGTTTGGGTGCCATTTTATCGGTTTGGTAATCGATTTCACTAAGGTGCTTTTGCCTTTCAGTCATCTGGTTGCTCTGCTGCTCTCTCTGTTTGATTTGCGATGAATGAACCTTCAGCGGTCCATTATTTATAGGGGGCACATTGGATGTTCTTGTCGATGTATGTATTAATGGTGGACGTGATGTTCCAGGTGGAACACTTGAGTGTGCGTTAATGGCGAATTGGTTTCGGCGCTCGAGGTCATGAATGCACGATGGCACTATCGAGGTCATCGGTCGATGTCAGTTGTGAAAATGGTTGATGGTGTTATGTCGATGGGCATGATGTTGGTTGTCGAAGTGGTAATTTCCTGTCATATTTTTCTGCTTATAATAGTATTATTTTTGCTTTGTGGTTTTTGTAGATTTTTATATTTTTTGTCTAACAGTTATGGTCGTTATATATATATATATATTAAATATGTTTATTTTTAGTTTCTGTAGCGTTTTAGTCGGGCTCCATTAATGAGTTTCTGAAATACTATGCCTTGTAACGTCCTTAGTCGGACTGATCCATTGGTATGTATCTCTTCGACAACGTAGGGTCCCATCCATTATGTATGTAAATTTTTAGGTTTTCCTTTTACTTGACTATTGTATAGTAAAGCAAGGTCTCCTACCGACAAGTTTTTGTTCTTGATGTTTCTGTCGTGCCATGCTTTTTGTTGTTGTTTCTGGATTTCTTGATGTTGCATCGTGAGTAGTCGGTGTTCTTCTAGTTTACTTAGTTGCAATAGTCGGTCCTTTCTTCATTGTTCGACATCAACATGTAATATTTTTGCAATAATAGGTGTCTGTTGTCGTAAGTGTAGTGGAACTACTTCTTTTTGTCCATAAACAAGATGAAAGGGGGTTTGGACGGTTGAGCATTTATATGTTGTTCTGTATCCTCATAGTATTGCATGTATCTTCTCATCCCAGTCATCCTTATCAGCATTACATATTTTTGTTAAACCTTTTGTTAATGTTTTGTTAAATGCTTCAATTGCTCCATTCGACTGAGGATGGTATGCTGTACTCCGACGATGGTCGATTTGGAACTGGTCGATTAGGGATTTGATAGTTTTATTGATAAAGTGTGTTCCCTGATCACTAATTAAGGTTAATGGAAATCCAAATATGGTAATGATATTCTGATAGATGAACTTAGCAACTATCTCACTGGAACATGTGTCGACAGGTTCTGCCTCTGCCCATTTGGTCACATATTCGACTGCAGTTATGATATACCTTGCACCTGTCCTTTTTGCCGGTATAGGAAATGGTCCTATGAAATTTATGGCCCAAATTTAAAATGTCAAAATTGGGTTTACTGATATCAAAGGCATTTCTGTGCTAGGAAAGGGTCGACATAGTCGTTGACATCTGTCACATTGACTTACAAAATTTTTACAATCTTTGTAAAGTGTCGGCCACCATAACCCTAATTGTTGGATTTTCTTTGCAGTTGTGTTTGCTTGGAAATGTCCTCCTGTAGGTCCATAATGTGCTTCATGCATAATGTTGTCTCTTTCATGTTCCAGTACACACCTTCTGAGGATGTCATCGAATCCCATTTTGTAAAGAAATACATTTATAAGATTGTATGGTGCAACCTTCATAGCTAGGATTTGTTTCTTCTTTGTACTCATTCCTTCTGGTGCTTGTCCATCTTCTAAGAATTGAGATATTTCCTCTAACTCTATTGGCACTGCTTATATCTGAAATAGATGTGCATCTGGTAAGTCATATTCGACTCCTATCGGTTCCTCTCTTGTGTCGATTTCGGATAAATGGTCGGGACCGAAATTTAACTTACTTGGTATGACAACAACTTCGAATTCGAATTCTTGAAATATAAGTAGCCATCGACAAATCCTTCCGTGGTGTAGAGGTTTATTGACAAGGTACTTAAGTGCCTGATGGTCAGTATAGAATCTAAATGGGTTAGCTAGAAGATAATATCGATATTTTTGTAGTGAAAAGACCATTCCTAATGCTTCTCTTTCTGTTGTCGAATAATTTATTTCATCCTTGCTTAATTTTATGCTACTATAAACTATAGGATAATACATTCCATCATCTCCTGGTTGAGTTAGGATTGCTCTTATTGCTAGACCTGATGCATCAATATGAACATGGAATTTGATCGACCAGTTTGGAAACCTTAGGATTGGTGCTTCGACTAGTTTTCTTTCTAGTTTTTCAAATGGTATATGGCACTCTTCTGTCCAGTCAAACTCTTTATCTTCCCTTAATAGTTCTTCTAGTGCATAGGTCACATCTAAATAATATCTTATGAATTTTCTATAATAGCCTATATGACCTAGTAGCACTTTGACTTGTTTTGAGTTCACTGGTGGATTTAAGTCGAGGATAATTTTGATTTTTGCAAAGTCGACCTTAATACCTTCCTTACAGACAATGTGTCCTAGCAATATCCCTATGGGGGTGACAAATATACACTTCTTGATATTTAGGGCTAACTGGATTTGTCAACATATTTCCAACATAATTCTTAGCCACTTTCAATGATCTTTTAACATGGAGTATATTATCCAATAATCAAATTATACTACCATGGTTTTGTAAATATACTCTTGGAATGTCTTGACCACAATTCTAGAGAATACTGCAGGTGCATTCTTTAATCCAAAAGGCATAAACTTGTAAGCAAATGAGCCGAATTCACATACAAATGTTGTCTTTTTCTAATATTCTTTAGCTATTGGCACTTGCTTATAACCTAAGAATCCATCTGTAAATGAGTAGCATTCATGTCCTGCCACCTCATTTAAGATTTCATCTGCGTAAGGATTTGGAAATGGGTCTGTCAATGTCACTTTATTTAGCTCTCTGAAGTCGACACAAATTCTTAGTTTGGTCGGATCATGTTTCTTAGGTTGGAATACCATTGAAATTGCCCATTCTGATTGGTCAATAGGGTAGATGATGCCTGCTGCAAGCATGTTTTCAATTTCCTTTTTGACTATCTCTTTGTATATGTGAGCTACCTTATATGGCATTTTCTTCACAGGTCGAACATCAAGTTTAGTGTCGATTTTCATTTCACCCATTTCATGGACTAAGCCTTTGAGGTCTTTATAGTCTCTGGAAAATACATCCTAGAACTCTTTTAGTAAGTTCACTATCTCTGTTGTCTACTCTTCACTCCAGTAGTCTCCAATCTTTGCCATTTTTGGTCGATCATCATTTGAGATGTCAAATTATTTAGTTTTGACTTTAGCATCTAGCCATTCTGGTGCTTTGGATTCATTGATTGGTCGACTTCCTTCTTTAAACTGGGAGAATGTGGCAGGGAAGTCGGCGGTAGTCATTCAGTCGGCTTCCTCCTTGTCGGTTATTACAACTTTAAACACTGTGCGAATAGGTTTGGTCATTTTGACATGGTTTGATTTCCATCTAAAGCTTTTTCCTTCTGTATTTTCATTTTCTAACTATAGTCGTGTCAACTGTGGTATTGTCCCAATTTGTATATTGTTACATTTCATTGTCTGTCGATTGTCTTTTAGGAGTTTATTTTCTATCAGTTGTATAAATTCTTTAATATGTTTTGTTTTTTCAACCAAATTTTTATTTTGTGGTATAAAGTTGAAATATTTAATGAAATTTTCTTTGAATTCATACCATAAGAATGTTTCACCTCTATCTTCTTCCATTTTATACCATTTGTTTGGAAAGTCGGAGAGAGTTGATGGAAGCAGGTGTGGCCATGCTCGTTCATCCTTATACCCAAGTCTTCTCCATTCCTTTTCACATGTCTTGATATGATCTTCTGGATTATGTCCTTGGATGAATATAGGTATCTAAGCCTATTTGGTTAAATTTTTTCCTCCAAACCTTTCTACAAAGTAAGTTGAAGCTGTTGTCCAGGTGTGTAGTCTTGTCTCATGGGTATCCCACCATCTAGCAACTTGTCCTGTAAAAGTTTCTGCTAAACTTTGTAGTCGACCATGTTCACCAATATTTTTGGAAACTTGTTCTACAAGCATGACTGGTGATTATCTTTCCTTGTATCTTGCTATTTGTGTAGTATTTACATTTGTAGGGTTTAAAGTAGGGTATTCCCTAATTTTCTTCTCGAAGATTTTTGGGACAATGGAGACTATGAAGCACTGTTGGGTGGGATTTTTATGTAAGTTTTTGATATTCAAAAACCCTCTTGCTTGTTTTTCATAGTTCTTGACTTCCCAATCATATAATTATGCATTTGAATTATAACTGACTGAGTCTTGATTACCTAAGTATATTTTACCATATGTGTTAGGTTCTGTGTAATCTTCATTATTCTATATCTGATAAAGTTGTCGGATATCAACTTCTTCGTCAATAGGTTATAGCTAAGGTTCTCCTTGCGATGGATGAATAGGTACAGTAACCTTTTGTCCATTTCCTTTTAATTTGATTCTCTCTTTGTCCAGGGATATCGATGCTTTCATCTTTCTACCCCAAGTTCGACCGACTAACGCTGGGAAGGAACTGGATCCTTCCTTAGGTTCAATGCTTTTGAATTCGACTTTGGTCGAGATTCCTTTTATAGTTGTATCAACATTTTTTCAGACTCCAATAGGTTTAATTAGGCCCTAGTCGGCTAGTTTTAGGTATATACCTGACTCATGTAGTCGAGGTCTGCCCAGTTGTTCCCAAGTGTCACGAGTCATGATGTTTACTTGTGATCCGAAGTCAAGTACAACTTATCAGACATGGTATCCTTCAATTTCCAGGTCGACGAGTGGGTCAGCATCACTTTTATCTTTTTTATTTAAACTGCAAATATTCTTTGTTTGTTTTTTGATGTTGTTGTGTTTTATTTCATATAGCAAATCGATGAATTGAGATACTGAGTTATCTTTTTGTACGAGTTGTATTAACTCTTTTATTGTGTTATGTCAATTATCATTAACCTCTTCTTGTCATGCAATTTCTTTGAATACATTTGTTACCTCTTTATATGTTTGTTTTTCTTTAAGTGGATCAGGGTAGACATTTTTCTCTTTTATTTTGCTAATTCTTGGGTTATCACTTCCTATTTTTTTCCCTTGTTGGGTTACAATATGAAAATTCTTTGTATTTAGTACATAATTTTTTTGCACACACGACAAGACATTAACATTTTTCTTTTTATTTATTTTTTCCAGCATGGTAGGGCAATCCTCTAATGAGTGATCCCCTACTCCGCAATGAGTACAAAATTTGAGGTCAGTTCTGTCCTTGTATGGATAGTCTGCATGCCGATGCCCCTCCTTATAACATGTAAAGCATTGGATGGGTCGACGTGGTCGGTTTTCTCGATTTCCAGAGAATCGACCTCGACCTCCATAGCCTCCACATCGATTGTCATACCGACGCTCACATCTTCGACCGTCATATCTTTGATTGTTCTGATCGTTTGGTAAGTTGTTTTTCTCATTATTTTGTGCAATTGCAATGGTCTAGTAGACTGCATGATAATTTCGTCGGTTCTTTAGGTTCATATGGAAGTCGTCCATGTTATGATTCTTTGTTTCGCAGATTGCACACTAAGATGCCTTGCCATTATTCATGTTGAATGGTAAATATTTTGTCGAGTGGTCTCCATACTCTTGGCAAATGTCGCAAATTTTTTTTGTCTGTATGAATCGAACGTCCTGTCGGCTAGTTTCCTGTTGACGGTTGTCTTTTGAGTGTCCGGTCGTTGAGCACTTCGTGCACCAGATGTCCTGACCTTTGAGGTTTAATTCTTTTAGATACTTCTGCACGATCTCATGTTTTTATTCTAGTCTGTGATCGGTGGATTATGCTGGTATGTCCTCATCCATTTCCACTTGGAGAGATTTTGTAAGCGCATCTTCATAAGACTTGAATGTCTCCAGACTTATGTGTCGATGGATTTTCTAAGATAAGCCTACAAGAAACCACTGGATTAATAATTGTTCATCAATACAATAGTCCAGTTGGCTAAGAAGGTCTTTCCAATGTTTATCATAATTGCGGACAGTTTCTCCTAGATTCCACGATGTTGTTTTTAGTTTCTTTGCAGCCAGATGTTTTGCATCTGGAGTTTTGAAAAATTATATAAATTGCACTTTAATCTTGGCTTTGGTTGCTTGGGGTTGTATTTCATAAAATTTCATGTACCAAGTTAATGCCCTTTTCCTCAAGGCACCAGCGAACTGCGCCATCTATCTATCTTCATCCGTAACTTGGTTAGCCTCCCAAGTCGACCCACAAATGAACCAATGCCATCTAGGATCCTCATCACCCTCATATAGAGGAATGTGTGCTGACCCGTGACCCATGTCGGAACCATTGTCACTGCTTTCAGGAGGTGGCGGTGGTGGAGATGGGGTTATTTGTTTTTTCCTCTCTGCAAAACTATTGTCGACAGAAATCTCATTCCCATCGGTTGTTTTTGTCGTTTCTTCTTCGACCAGCAGTCAGTTGGTTTCGACCTCTACTGTCGATGTCCAACTGCAATTATTTGTCCGTAGTTCTGAATGTTTTGTTTCCTCCAAAGCTGTATTTGGCAGGGGGGGTGCTCCTTCATGTGTCTGTAAAAGTAAGTGGATACTTCGGTTGGAGGGTACTACTTGAAAGGTAACCCAATTTCCTTCTTCTGGTCAACGGATAATAATATGTTTACCAGTGTATGTCTCGTCATCTAGTCGACTCCATATACCAAAGTCACAAGCTCCTATTCGGAGGTCCTCTTCGACAATGGCTTGTATCCGGGTACGCAGATTCAATGGAGATAGAGTTGTTCCTTCTTGGGGAGATTCTAATTGGAGATATTCTTGATGCTCTATCCACAATTATTCTTCCATAGGGGAAGCCTCTTTTTCCATGCCTTCTTCTTGTTGGTCATGACCTGACTCTGGTGGATTTATTTCTTGGTCGATCACCCTAGTACTCATTCCTCTGTGAAGCGCTAAGGCTCTTTCTCTTCTTTATTCCCTTCTTTGTTGTCTCTCCTCCCTCTCTATTTTCTAGAGGTCCAACATACCTTTGTGTTACACTGTCTTCTTGATTTCCTTTTAGTTGAATTCTCATTACTGGTGATTGGTATTTGCTTTTAGTCGACTAGAATCCACTCCACTTTATTCCGACATATGACCAACTACCCCCCCATAGCCTACCCAATGCTTTAGAAATCCTGGATAATTCGGTCTACTTGCTTAGGAAGTATTCCCACTCCCTTTTTGCAATGAATTTTTCCCACCTCTTTTGTTTTTCTTCCCGGTTAGGGTTTAATGGCGGTCTGTGAAGTGATGGACGAGGTTTGACAATATGACCTACTCCCTTCTCGATTAGGAATTTAAACAGCAAGGTCGGTAAGGAACACAAGAATTGCTCAGTGAGGTCTATGTAGAATTTATTCTTAATGGTTTCCACAAGAATTCGTCGGCGATTTTTTTCGAACCACTCCGACAAGTTTGTTCTTCCCCCATGAATCAGTTTTTCTAGAAACTGTTGATCTTTAGTCCCTTCCGGCTTTTTCATCTAGGATTTTCTTCAGAAGTTGGGGCACTTTCTACAAACTTCTCATGTGTCTATGTAAAGAATCTTTCTTTTACTTGTGCGGTCATTAATATGTTTCTTCATGCGTAATTCTGCAAATAATTTGCAACTTTATGTTCCCACTAGTCCTTAATATCCTGTTCTGATATCATCTGTTTGCATACATTTCAGACATGTACTACCGAAAATAGAACCAATGTTGTAATCTCACAAATCACCTAAGGTTACCAATAATACATACCAAAACATACATACATAACAGAGACAAGAGATAAGAACAAGTAGAGGAAATAATAGATTATATTAACATGAATGGGTCCATACAATACAAAGAACTGATCCAAGTTCTCATCTGGTTCAATAGCCTAATATATATGATTTACAAATAGTTACAAAATAACTACTTGTCGGTTCGGTGAACTGACATGACCTTAGGTGGCTGACCTAATCTCTAGTTTAGTCGGTCGACCGACTTAGTCAGCTGATTGACTAAGTCGACATACCGACTTGCTCCTCTAACAGACATGCATATTCTTATCTAGGGTCACATAATACTTATCCATTTGCAGATGTATTCTTTCTTCATTAATGAGGAATGGGGGCTCCCTTCTCTGAGTTGACAGTCCCTCAGTTTTCCATCCAACTCCTTCTTACATTCCATATCCCACGTATGTCTTACTAACATAATATTTACCATCTCACTCATATTGTTTACCAATCATGTAGTGCAGATTGGACATTACCAAAATATCCAATGGGGTTTCACCCGAAACCCATTTCCAAGGTATGGGATCATTCCCATGAAGTTTGGCTCCTGCAGGCCATCACACATGGTTTGCCTACAATGTGTATTCCTGGAACACTTATCAAGTAGCCAAACAATCAACATTATTTAAAAATACAATTCAAATCTGATTGTTCCATAACCAATCAATGGTACTAACAATTAAATTCAATATGAATTTGCAACTTTGTCTACTACAAAAATGGATTTGCTTAGAAATAAGGCTATCCTCATATTTATTGTCTCATGTAAGTGGAACCACTCTTCCCATTATAATTTTATGCTTACTAGCATAGCATGAACATCCACTTACAATACGTCCTCCTAACACAATTCTATGCAAGCCAATGATGATTAGTAATTATCAGCAAATTCTCAAATCTGAAATCTACAAGTCCAAATTGATAATCCGTTCTGCACATAAACTAGTTTTACAACCATGAGAATCTTCTCATGAGGTTTGGTTCTTTCACATGGTAGATTCTATCCTTCGTCATGGACTTAACCACATTGCTATGCCCAAAACAATCTACCTACAATCTGAACTTCAATCAGCCAAACACTTTGTAAGTCTCTATGCATATAATATTTCATTGTTGCAACAATCACTGAAGCATTTTCAGAATTATAACACTCCAAAATTCAAACACTTCCAGCTATTAACATATCAATATCACCAAACTCATTTACTTCACGTGAATCATAATCATACTAAAATTGCAAGGTACAACCNCACTCCAAAATTCAAACACTTCCAGCTATTAACATATCAATATCACCAAACTCATTTACTTCACGTGAATCATAATCATACTAAAATTGCAAGGTACAACCACATCATTAATGTAATTTAAATGAAACTTTTAGATACTCATTATTTCACAGTCATATCATTTATACCACTTTGGACTTCCACGGAGCATTCTGGTAGCCCATCGATCATGACTACCTTCTTCATGCACTTACTATTCTGCATTCATAACATCCCATGAAATGATCCTAGAATTATCACCAATTCATCATTTCATTCGTTATTTAGTCATAATAGCACACGCACCATCCCTATGTATTCATGCAATGCATCACAACATGTGCACCCATACTTATGTATGCATCTTTACAACATCTACTCAAACTTTTCATATGCATCCACTCAATGCATAATCACAAGATTTATAAAATCTCTTAATGCATATTCACTCAATTCTACCTTGTATTGATTCATGAATACTATGCATTCAAACATATTATGGCCTAACCACGACTACCTCATATGGGATGCATTACTATAGTCAAGACCACCAGTATTCACTTGGTTTGGTTATTAAATTCATAGCAACATTCACAGGGCATGATATATTTCCATATGAATGTATTCTAAATTTTTAAACAGCCACATGGTATGAGATCTCTTTCCTTCACAACTCCATGCCCCACCACACTATGGAAATATGTCGTTCATATGAATGCATTCATTCCTAAATGCATACCATTCCATTATTATTAAATATGGTTCAATGGATTCTTACCCAATCCCCTTCCAACACTTATGCAATTATCATAATTAAACCATTACATGCATGGATCTTACTTATGCCCTTGATCTACCAGTTTAGTTGGTCTCTTACAGAAGATTGCAGAATTCTCTCACCAATTTCTTGATCATCGATTTGTTGACTTTTATCCTTTTCTTCATAAGGTGATTAGGATTCTGCAAAATCTTTAATAACATAGTTGTTAGCTGCATAACATTCACACGAATCATACATTACTTACCTTCACTTGGAAAAAATATCATACAATGACAACTTTGCCCAAAACATATAATTTTATTTCACAAAGAACGACTGTCTCAGGGGGACGACGGGGGTTAAGAGGGATCGCCCCCTTGTTGCTTCCGCCATTGCAGGGTGGGTTGAGGGCAATGCCCTCATTTTTTTTTTTGTAAATCTTCCGATTTCACGAAATCTGGCGCATAACCACACTACCATTTGTTTATTTTTCTAACCCTGCATATCTCACTGAAAAACGTGCTAAAAATATTTGTTTCGGAGAAAATTTCATTTTCCTTTTGACTTATCCTTCCGCTACGTCCGAGAAATTTTTGAATTTCACCTGCCGTAGCGACTCCATCTTCATCTTCCATCCACCACTTCTCGTCGACTCCATCTTCTTCTTTCTACCGTCGCACATCAACTTGATCTTCAACACTTTGCTGCCGCACATCGGTTTGATCTTCAAATTTATCCCGCCGCACATCAACTCGATCTTAAAATTTCTTCCACTACACATTGGCTCAATCTTCAAATTTCTTCCGTCGCACATTAGCTCGATTTTCAAATTTCTTTCACCACACATCGGCTTGATATTCAAGTTTCCTCCACCATCGTCATCTCGATCTTCAAGTTTATTCCACCGTCGTCGGCTCCTTCTTCTTTTTCCGCCCACTGCTAAGCCAACACTTAGATGAATTTTCTTTCTTCCTTCATCTTTTATATTCAGTAGAAACAATATTGGCATTCACCTGCCATTGCGGCTCGGGGCCCAGCTTCCACCCGGTTTTTCATCTCGAATCCCAACTTCTGCCTACCATTGCTGCTTGAAGCGCGATTTTCTCCCGCTGTTGCGACTCAAAGCTTGACTTCCACCTGCCGTTGTGGCTCAGTTATCGACTTCCACCCATCGTGCATCAGCTCTTCTCAGCTGACATGGAATAATTTTCACACTTATAAAAATTTTTCCTTCTTGTCGGCTCCAACTTGTCCACGCAGCCATTGTTTCAGCTCGCTTTTATCTAATCCAGTTGACGTATCAGCTCATCTTCAATCATCACAACCTATAAGGGAGATTCCTCTTCCAACACTTGAAAAATTTCTACTGTGGATGTTGTTAGCTGGACAGATAAGTTGGTTCTTCATGGCCCATTGAGGGGATCTACCTTCCGATGATGATCTTTCCAAAGCTGCCGCCAGGTTGGAGAAAATCCAAACTTTCTCTCGACAGAATCATTGTTGAACTGCATGTCATTGCGGAAGCATCGATGTTATTGGATCGTCGCTTGGTAATTCAGCCATTGCCTCGGCTCCCTTCAAGAAACATAGAAACCACTTCGGCTCGCTTCTTGGAACCCAACAAATATTGTGTGATCTCAACCGCCACATGAGAATATTCAACACTTAGAAAAATTTTAGAAATTTATATGTATGTCATATTTTTCCTTCTGCTGAGCACAGAGGTTGATCCTGCCTCTTTCAACTGTTCATCTTGGCCCATTGAGGCCCAATACATCAACCTTAGGCTCTGATACCAAACTATCATGTCCCCACCCCTCTACTCGATGGAGAGGACGCATCTAACATTATCAACCCAGGAATTCTAAGCCACATGAACATAATATATAAAAAAATTGCCTTGAAATAAAACATTCATATGTATAAACAGATGCATAATGCAATATACAACAGAAGAAAATACACTAATCCAATACATTCTATTCAAGCATTTAACGTGTTCATATAATTTCATAACAATATACAGTCTCGAAAATAAAATATAAGGTATTACTTATCTTTGAAAGAAGCTTGTCCTGCAACCATCTATGTCGCTGCAATGTTCCTCCCAACAATAGGTCAAGGTGCTCTTTAATCTCTTAGCAACAATTCCACCCCCGAGCTGGGCATGATTTCCCCAAGGAATAAGGAGCACTAGCATATTTTTCCCATATCCAAGGATACATTAAGACTCAGTTAAGCCAACAAAATTGGGTTTACCAGACTCACACAGGGAGTGGGTTACACTTTAGCCAAAACACATGAGACACAACCAAGCTGACATATGGGTTTATCAGGCTACTAGCCAAGCCATCCTTCCAGTTGGGTTTATCAATTTAGATTCCACACGAGAATGCACACACAATGATCTCAATCTGGGATCAACAAAGCATGACAAAGGCCAAGGATTACACATGCACACAGTAATTTACGAATATTTGAGCATTTCCAGTGACTGACTGACTGCTGCAAAATACCAAAACAAAAAACGTTGTTGGTAAATTCATTAAAAAACACCAAATCGTATTCAGGGAATTCCTATTTAGGAAAACGACTGGAAGACTAGAGAAAAGCATGAAAGAGAACAATGTTGAACAGAGAAACTAAAATCGTGAAAGAAAACAGATTTGCATAACTTGAGAGAATCATCCAGAGTTCAGACACATAGTGGTTTTGCCTTTTGCATGAATGAAGATTGGGATCCCCAAAATGTTACCCCCAGTCAAAATCATGAGGGGAAGATGAAATGTCCATGCGTGAGGGAAAGGCAGATGTTTTGTGTTTTCTTGCTCAAGAAAATTAAAAAAAAAATGTTTTTCCAAAAATGGTGCTCTTCCCATTTCGAATTTCTTCCCCACTCTTCCAATCCCCCACTCCTTTATCCTTAGGAAAATCATTCCCCCATCTCATTTAGTTGTGTTCACATAGCTGGCTGTAGGTTTTTAATTAATATTTCAATTTTAACATACTACCCAACTTTTAATGTTCAGCTGGCATTAAATATCACCAGCCCAACCTTAATTGCTGAAGCATAACACTAAATCAATGGTGGGGCTTTTTCCTAGCTCCACACCATGATTATTTACATCATTTTATTAAATGAAAACGGGGTCAAAATTGAGGTGTTACAATATGTTTATACTTGTCATTAAAATATTCATATTCTACATGTATCTACAACAACATGTGTTCCTCAAATGTACCATGGTTTACATTTCTCAAAGGACCTTTGGCTCAGGTTCAATTGTGTGTTCTCATTCCTGAATCTCTCATAGAGTTTAGTCTATGTCATTTCAAGGAAGTGTTTGACATGGGGTTCACGTTTAGTACAACCTTTTCTCAGCTTGAGCACATCTCTTTGGTTAGATGAAGGTCTGGTATAATCATGCCATAAATTTAGTACTAATTCCTTAACAACATCAATTAGCTTCATATCTCTACGAGGAAACCTGCCGACAAAATCACAACAATCTTATCCACCTGGAGTCTCAATATTTTCTCTTATAACATAGTACTTATTAATAGTTTTTCTATTTAATTTAAGTATGTGAGAAGTGTGTGACAGGAGGCGACGTTTCCTTGTGGACTTTCTTACAACTAATTTTGATAACACACGATGAGCTACACAAAGATCTTTAGTACAAGACATCTTCCCAATCACATTAAAACCATATTGGATATTTCTAACAATATGATAGTTATCCTTTGAACTTCTAACCATATTTATGCCCAGAATTCTCCTAACAACAACTAAACAATTTGACTTTAACAAACATAGTAATAATTGGCATTTACCTACATCGCCTTTGGATTCAAAATATTCCTTCATTAATTTGCTACATTTCCAATTGATAGTGCATTTGGGAAACTTACCTTCAAATCCTGACAGACAAATTTCATTGACGTGGATATGTCTAGGATTCCTTTTTCTTGCACTAGACAATCGAGGTGGGGAAGGTGGACATGAGCTATGAATCACAGAGCTTCTTTGTTGTGGTGCTTCATTTACATGTTGGTGCACATTAGGAGTGTGCTCTACATGGTTGTGGTCTTCTTGGAGACATTGCAAATTAATGATTTCTCCTACGTCCAACACTTGAAACTCAGTGTCTCTCAATATACCTATGTCTTCAAGAGCTTCAGCATGGCTTGTTGATGGATTGTTGGTTGGAGATTGTGGTGATGTTGGAATTTGAGTTGGGTCAGTTGGACACAACCACTTCACCTATGGTTCTGAGCTAGACATTGTTCTGTCATCGATTGTGTTAGGATCGGTCATAATATCAGTGGAAATGTCTGGACCATGTCTCACTCTTTCCACTGCAAACATGTCCTTTTCTCTTACCTAATTTTCCTTTTCAATGGGAATATTCCTTCTAGTTTTTCTTACTTTGTTATGTGAGTTTCCCATATCCAAAAGTTTCTTTATAAAACATATGAGGTCTACCCCTACATAAGAAGCAACAAATAAGGTATTAGTTCCATTATACAAGAAACATGATGCATTCCAACATAATTACCTAAATTACATATATGCTAATATGGTAATTATTGGCATTGATGCATAAACGCTAATTAAAGGTTTCTATTTATGTTCGAACTAAATTTTCATTTCTATACTCTCTTTGAGTCAAGTAAAGAGAGTCAATTTTGTAGGTATTACAACGATACGATTATGAATTCCTTTGTGTTGAAAAAGTAGTGGAATTCACAAGAAGATGAGTGAAATATTCTTCATTTCCAACACCTTCGGATGAGATGACATTACACGTAATATGCCACATTAATTATGAGGGAAGACATAAGTTGGTGTTTGGATGTCTTGGGAATAAATTGAATAAATTACACTCATTAAGTTACACTAACTAAAGAGAAAAAATTGACTAATTACACAATGAGGAGGTTGCAAAACC
Source organism: Pseudotsuga menziesii (assembly GCA_001517045.1). Classification (NCBI taxonomy): domain Eukaryota; kingdom Viridiplantae; phylum Streptophyta; class Pinopsida; order Pinales; family Pinaceae; genus Pseudotsuga; species Pseudotsuga menziesii. The sequence continues at coordinate 26,698 of LPNX010930043.1, read as the reverse complement.
CCCAAAGGAAGGAGAAATCATTGAGGTAGAGGCATCCCGGTCAAGATCAAAGGCATGTTATAATAAATGTAGCATGAAGAGGAGAGAATGGACAAGTTGGTGGACTATTCAATATGGACCCTCTCCCATGATTTATTCCAAGGTTTTTATACAAATTGAAGAGTCTCAAGAGAGAACCTCATATATGCCATCCTTATGGGAAATCAAAATATATTCATGTGCAAATTATTATTGGTCTACACTGCATACTTCATATTATATAGAGAATATGGACAACTTGGTGAACTATTCAATATGGACCCTATCCCATGATTGCTTCAAAGTTGTTTTTTCAAATTGAAGAGTCTCAAGAGATAACTTCATCTATTCCATCATTGTGTGAAATAAAAAAATATTCATGTGCAAATCATTATTAGTTAACATTGCATACTTCATCTTGTATGGAGAATATGAGACTTGTTTTGATGTGAAGTTGGGAATTCTTCTTGTGAAATTAATGGTTGTCTACGAGAGAGATATTGTTGTAGGCATATGATAAAACATAAATCGATGAAATGATCTCAAATCTTGTGAATGAAAACAATTATTTACAATTGACGATACCTATTCAAAATGATCTCTTCTTGTAATGAAAACTTGTAGTTTGAATGTATCCACTAACTTTCAAGACCACTGAAGATGTTTGTTAGATTCCAAGAGTGATCTTATATCTAATAGATCAAAGAGTGTCCAATTGATGATTGAGTGTGAGCCAAATTGCAAAGTTCAGGAGCACAAAATGCGCGGATAGTAGTAGAAAACCCATTAAAGTTGGTAGCAAACCCGGGAAGGAATATATCTAGTTTTTTAACTAGCAATAGGAGCATGCACACATGTCTATGCGTACACACATAAACACGTGTGAGTGATACTACCTAACATTTACAACATTAACTCACTAAATTTTATCCCATTTAGAAACTAATGTTCTTCAACAATGTCTTGGTATTCACACATGTACGATTATTTTTACAATATAGTCTTCACCACTACTTTCTTCTTAGTCCCATGGGTTCCATTATGAGGTCTTAGGCTCCTTACCTATGGCTAGTGGAGTGTAAGGGAGGCCTTAAACACTTACTAAGGATGGGTGTCAAGGTGTAGCAAAGGTTTAGTGGCGACCATGGTCAATAACACATGGACTCAAGCCCTAATGTGATAATAGTGACAGTGGGGACCATGGTCACGATAGTAGTGAAAATGGTCACCATGGTCAATAAAACCATTCTCAATAATACATGACCTCAAGACCTTGGTCAATAATAGATAGATGGCGTGCCGGTAACCCTCTAAAATTTATATCGTTACTACTCTAATGTGTAAGACATCATGATATTGTTGAACGTTCTAATGTGTATGAGTCATCAACAAGTCCTTTAACCAACA
>LPNX010930043.1:2901-17709 GCA_001517045.1 Pseudotsuga menziesii | reverse complement strand
ATTTTCTCAAAAACTGTCTCCATATAACTTTACATGAAAATCATCTAGTACATCGATGGATTTTCAAAATATTACAATGGCTAAACCATCCAACTTGTACTTGGCTGCTAAGCTATACTTAGATCCCACGACAGCTTCAATTAACCCATACTTAGTAGCTTAAAAGTCTCATCAGTAGGCTCTTCATACTCAATGGAAAAGCCTTCACAAGAGAATCTTCATACTCAATGGCCCGCTTAGTTAAGTTCACTCCTGCAAAATCCAATAAAAAAATCTAACTTGTAAAGTAGAAAAACAATGAACTGTAAAGTAGAAAAACAATGAAGAAAATTATTTATAATGTTCAATAGCTAACAACAATAACCAAGTTCATGTTCAAAATAGGAACGTCTAATCTAGCATTAGGATTATCACCTTCTCTCTAGCCCGTGGAGTACCAATTGTGATAATGCAACCAATGGTGGGATAGAACCTTCTTACAAAATTATAGCACGAAACCTAATGCTATTTGTATAATTTGCAGCAAAGCAGGAATTCCCACTACCTCAACCAAAGAAGGAATGCCCCCCTCCTCAAAAATTGCATGTCGATCTTCAGGAATGGTTGAAAGATTGGACAATACAACAATAACCTTATCTACCATTCTAGTTGTAGGGTCCATCGGCTCGACAAGAGATTTTACGGATTCGGCCCTCACTATGCGAGCCTTGTTGTCATGATAGATAGAAATATTAAATAGAGCAGTGTCATCATCCTTCTTTCCTTGAGGAGTGCCATCCCTAAGAAGATCCACCAAAGGTTGAATAACACCTGATTGACCAATACTGATTTTATTTCCTTCCATGACTAAAAGACTAAATAATGTTGTGGAAGCATTCTCTCTTGCTTCATGATTTACTGTCTTGAGTACATATATCAGTGGATCAACAACCCCAACAACAACAATTTCATTCTTGTTGTTTTTATTGATAGATAAGTTCAATAAAGCAGTAACAACATTTTATTGGGACTTCAAGTCAGAAGAATGTAGCAATGCTATCAAAGGCCTGATAACTCCACAATTTTCAATTATGATTTTGTTTTCCATGTTATACTTGGCAAGGAGACGTGAATCTGCTGCAGCTCCTCTTCGTACTTCAATTATATTAATAGATTCTAGATACTCTATCATTTTCTCAACTTGTAGTTGAATGCTTTGATATTCACCCCTTGGACCTGTTGTGACTATACAAAAACTGCAATATAAGATGTATAGTTGTTTCACCAGATAAAATTCCTTTAATCTTTGCTAGTCTTTCTGCATAAATTGTTTCTATTTCATCCAATTCAATATCAGCTCCATTGGGAACAATGATACCATCTGTCATTTGGACATCGTCAAAGGTATCCATTACAACAGGTGTTTGAGCCAAAGCAGTGTTTCCACTATTAGAAACATCACCCTGTACCCCTAAAGATTATCCAGTAGCTGCACCTCTGGTGCCTTGATGCTTGGCTTCAGGAAGTTGATTTATAACATTTATGAGGAAATCCTTATCCTCATTTTCAAACAAATCAAATGCTATTTGAAAGGCCAACAAGGCATCATCCTATAAATATACGACCAATTAGATTGATTTCAACTATATACAGTGAAAAATGCAACCAATTATCTATCTAAGCTCAATTATTATCAAGATGTTCGAAACAATGAACTTTATCAAGGTGTTTACCAAAGCATAGCCATGCAAATAGCATGAAAAATTTCCACTACAAAAAATGCCAATAATTCATTTCTTCAAAAGTAGATGCATGAAATGCTTCAATACATTTTTAATTCTCTCTTGGTACTTTCTTCCAAAAACAAATATTTGAGAGACATGTTTGACCTTTGGGCTGAGATCACAAACAAAAATGTTGTAGTGACCTGAAAAAAAAAAACATTTATGTTGCAAACTTTGAGAAAAGTCAGGTAGACAACATTACTATCAAATTTCAATAATGGAGATGAATGGCATCAACAAGATTGCACCAACTACATAATTAATAGTGGCCCTACAATTACATAAAACGGCATACCACAAATCTTGATTACTTGAATTAAAAAAAATAATCAAGAAAACATTGACAAAACTTTTAACTTGATGTGTCTTCTCTTTGCACACACGCATAAGCCCAATTAACTTGGCTGATTAAATTTGCATAGTCGTACAAGATTGATCGGCCACTTCTACTTATGCAGTAATAACAAAATTAGTAAACAAGGATAAAATGAAAAGAAGAAACTTCTGTAGTGAAAAATGAGCCTTACATCTGTCTTCCATTAAGGCTTGAAATGGAGTTTACAGCTGGTCAAAGTAGTTCACAAACACATAGGATGACTACAAATAAGGAAATCAAATGGTTAGCTTATTTTCAAAATTTAATAAGGACCTCGGATTAACAAAGCATTAAAAATTATTTAACACTATCGAAATTAGCTTCACTAAATTGTAGATTGTTCACCTTCGACTCCTCAACTATATTGAAGCTTCAAAAGGAACGTTTGTATTTTTTACATTTATTTATAACTAAGATGGATCCATGCTAGTTCATTTTTTAATTGGTTTTCAACCTGATTGTGATCTGAAGTACAAATTATTAACAAGGAAGAGAAACAATAACTAGGGAATAAAAGAGTAACTAGGGAATAATTATAATAAATAGTATAGTACCTTTTCCTTTCTAATAAGCTTGCATCCCTCTAGTGGGCCAATACTAGTAAACACCTAGAGCTCCAATAAGGCTTTATGTGAAAATTACATGTATGTTACCCACATATCTACATTAGTGGCAGTAATTTGATTAGATACATGAACAAGCAACAGCAAACAATGAGAATCAACAGTTATATAGAGACACCAGTTTTTTTAATATCATACTTATAAAAAACAAAAGCAAACATCAATAAAATAAATAACTTCTCAGTTAAATTTCCCATTTGCATAGTAAATACTAAAATTTTGCACAAAACACACAAAAAATGGTCATAATACCTGGTATGCAATGCATAAGTAGATCCTAGAATAATAAAAAATAAGGAAAAATAAAAGTTGTAAATGTAGAAAAAACCCATGGATAGTACACTCACACAGTGTGACATGCACTTAAATCAAACCTACGTGGAAAATTTCCACTTGGAATTGGCTCAATCTACAAAAGGTTGTGACATTAGTTATAAATGGAAATGTCTTTTCTTTTCATAACCTCATCATGACAGGAGCTTGTTTTGACGTCCACAACAACCACTTCCATATGGAGATTATTCTTAAGTTTCCCAAGTTAAAATCCACATAGGCCTCCACAAAACCAAACCTATAAATCAGGTTTTTCCAATGGTTTTCATAATTCCTTGAGGTTGAGAACATGTACATGTGATTACTGATTTGAGATTGACTACAAAAATCTAGACATTTGAGGTTGACTTGAATCATGAATAATAATTCACGGGCTACAATCCGTGCAAGCAACACATGGACTAGTAGATCAACACAACATGGGTATTTATTCAAACCATATAATTTTATTATAAATGTGTCATATGCGGGACTAGTATAGAAGAAGAATTTATTTCTCATGCAAGGAATCTCTATCCCTTCGAACTTATTTACAAGCCAACAAAACATAACTCTATCTTCTAATATGAAATATGTAATTTTTATTTAAAAGGTCCATTCGAACACGCACAAGGTTTACAACTTGGAATTGGTGAATGTGTTGATCTATTCTTGGGTGTACTGCATTTTGAAAATAACTTGTACTCGGCAATGGTGAACTCTTGGGAATATGCATCAATTACCTCCTTATGTATGAAAAATCCACTTTCTTTGGTTGTATTGCACTCTTTAAACCATTGTAATTTATTGATAGTATATTGCTTAGAATAATTTTTATTAGCCTTCTTATCATTGTCCTTGGGTGTATTTGCCTCAAAAATCAAGAGAAATCACCTTTCCTTACTGAAGACAATTTACCAAAAATCAAGAGAATTTACCTCTAAGGAATGTGAGTCTTTTTTCCTATAATGCACTAATCACATCACCAAAAGCTGAGAGAGACACATATATTGCCTTCCATTCCTCCATAGTTTGACTTGTGGCATGTGTCTTTAGCAAACACTCACTTCCACTGGTATATATTACTATGCTAAAAAGTATTCTGTCAATTACATCCTTCTACTAGCATCTATAGTTTTCATAGCAGATTTTTTATCAACTTCACCACCTCCAAGGATTTTCTTTTCAATAATAGTATTCAATGGCCTATGTGTTACTTCTCTAAAATACATGCTTTTAATTACATTATTTAACAACATTTATATTTTTCATGACATAATTTCTACCGGTAAGGACACCTCTAGGTGTTTTTAAGTGTGCAAACAGCTAGAATTTCGAACCTACTTGTGAAACAAACAAAGCATTTCCAGCTCCACCTTAACAAATGACACCAAATGTGTGACANCTACTTGTGAAACAAACAAAGCATTTCCAGCTCCACCTTAACAAATGACACAAAATGTGTGACAATATATTAACCTTCCTAGACAAGAAAGAACAATGGTGCGAAAATAATTGTAATATCTATTATAAACCTTCAAGAATCATGCCAAAGAGGGTAATATGCTTCATAGGAAATAGTAATAGACCTTATCNGTACTAGACCATATCTCCCACTTGTACTTAAGGAAAAATTTCATCTCTTACCATTGAAACTGGCCAAAAGTTAGCTTTCAATTCACCAAAAATATTGGTTCGTGACTCNCCCACTTGTACTTAAGGAAAAATTTCATCTCTTACCATTGAAACTGGCCAAAAGTTAGCTTTCAATTCACCAAAAATATTGGCTCATGACTCAAATCACAGCAAACCCAATATTGTAAAATAATTACTCTTACAGAGTCAAGTCCGTACAGTTTGGTCAAGTCCCACCTTTTCAAGTACTACCCACCAACCCTAGAAAGGAAAAATAACATATATAACCATAAATGGTTGTACACCTATTTGTAAGGGACCAAAAAAAGGATTCAAATTAAAACAAGTTCCATATGGTGAGAATGTCAAAAAATGGAAGTAGGTATTACCTCACAAAGATGGTAATAATAATGTGACAAAGAGCCATGAAGGGAAAACCCAACACAGACATATCTGAACATCCAGATTCTATTGAATTCGAAAAGTTGCTTTCCTTCATAGCACCACCAATCCATGACAGTAATTATTAGTCTGCAATATGTATGTCTACAATGTAATTGGTTTGATATAAAGAATGCACCAATTGCATAATTAATTTCTTCTTGTCATTGAATATGCACTTATATTTCAAATGTGTTACCTGAGAAATCGAATCTCCCAAGGAATAAACAACCCTTCTTATCACCATTTTTTCCAAAACAGAGTTTGGTTTCAAGGTCTCTTCATAAGCAATCCAATTATGCACGAGTGCATATCTGAAAATCTCAAAAAGGGTCCATCCTTGACAACAACAATACCAAATCTATTAGAACATGAAAATATTCAATTTGACAAAGCAAAGCTGACAATCAAACACCGTTTTTTTAATGGCATAAAACAACAGGCATGGATTACATGCCTATAAAAAATTTCAGGAGTCATCTTGTTTTGTTGGAATATAGTTATAGAACTTAAATAGCGCATTATATAAAAAATTTAAACAGTTAAGAATTGACATTGCAATATATCTTTAACAGGTAAACAAATTAGGGGCCTTACCTAAACATAGAATTGGAAGGGTTGATTAGGACATTACTGGCTGGTTGGTTGGGGTGACCAGTGCAGGAAGGGGCAAGGGGGGTATTAATGTGAAACCAAATACTAACATATAGATATGCCATGGTATTAAGATAGAATGAAACATCCCATAGATAACAATTTCAAGGAAAATATGATCCACAAGGAATAACACTGAAACCATCAGTGATGTTAGTACTGGAGTGTGGCAGGATGCTATCACATCAACACTAGGACCTGCTCCCGAATGCCAGCTTCCAGATTAGCAAATATTTTGGTGCATGAACCAACAAAGGATCAACCCTTCATTATTCGAGGGTTCGTTGGGTGGGAATATACAATTGCTTAGAAACTTTGAGCTATCCTAGGGGTTTGGATGATAAAAATAAATAGTTGAGCAATAAGTCAATCTACTTTTGCATGATGGATGGTGAAAAAATGAGATTTAGTGTTATTTCTTATCAAAATATCCATAACCCAGCATGAATTGACACCGTATCCTCGAGGCCTTACACAAAATCTATGTACTATGTAGGGTCCTTTCAAGTAGTAAGGTTCTTCCCAGTAAGGCCTCAATAAACCCAATAAAGTAACCTTTCAGTTAGGACCAAACCAGTAATGTTTTATGGGAACAAGTGTTTCGATTTTGGTTTCTGGTTTATTCATGTTTTGATGACATGGTGATTACACTGAAATTATTTTAAAAGTAAAAGTAGATAATATTCTCTTCGGTCATGATCTCATGAATATGTGTGTTTTCTCACTTTTGGATAAATGTCTAGGAGTGAATTTACAAAACCATATTTGGTAACATTGTTCTGAATCAGATTACTGCATCCCAATTCTGTTTCTGGCATTCATCAAGAAAAGTGTTTCTAAAGGAAACTCTACCATTTTTACTTAAATTACAGGTTTTATTTGTGTTACTCTATGTTCTACAATGTATTCTATGAAGTGATGGTGTTAGGATAAGTCAAGAAAAATTAACTAGAATGCACGCGTTTTCGTACAGTTATTAAAGACTATCTATGCTGATATTTTTATGGGAATTTCATCTTGCAAAAACATATGAAGTAATCTATTTAAACATATAAGGTTTGCAGTAAACATAACTTCACAGATGGATGGAATACAGAAGGCCGGTGCAATCTTCACTTCTATGAAAAAATAATACTAAATTCCCCTATTACACACCAGGATTTTAAACAATTTTTTAAGTTGCAAACTTTAGAGTAAAGGGATCTTGGAATGATTGCATAAATATTTATGTGCAATTTGACAATCAAAATCCAAGTTTGACCAGAGGACAATTTAAGGATCATCAAGTTCAGCCTTGGGAGGTGGAGCACCTGAAGCACATGTTAAGTGATTGGCCATAGGAAAACCCTACAAATTTCCCTTCACTCTGTCAATATCAGCATAGAAAGGCATGCAACCAGTGATCACGAGGAGTTGAATAGAGTGGAATTTCCTTATTTTCCCCCAACCTCCAAATGGAATTGATGCTAAGAAATGACAAATGACAAAAAAATGTTTATTTCTATGAATCCCCTGAGAACCTTCAAGCATGGTTAAACATTTTTAGACTCCACCAATTACTCAAGAAGCCACATATTGGCACCAACTAGCTAAACCAATGATCACACATATGCAAATGATGACATGTAAGTTGTATATCCAACCTCAAAGTTCGGTGGAACTACAGGTGGAATTGGTTCGACCCATAGGGGTGGAACAACATTGCAGGACTAATAAATTTGCAAAAAAATGTCAATAAGAAATTTAATATAGAAACATACCTCATGCTTAAAAACCATAGTCACGGTTAACCAGAGTAGAAGCAACAAACTTGACATGCCGAAGCAGAAAACCATAAATATTTCTCTTCGACGATCAATTTTTTCTACCGAATTAGTGTCTGGAATGTCTTCCTTCTTATGCTCAATTTGATCTAGCCATGCATTAACCCATTACCTCCTCCTCCACATTCTCCTCTCGCACGGTGTCGTGGATTCCTAATCGCTCATGCCTATGCCTCGCATCGCCAGGGCCAACTATGACCTTCAATGAATCCAATAAGGCTAGATGTGAATTTCTGCAAGAACAGAGCATTTAGATACCTTCAAAACATGAATTTAACCCTTACCATGGCTGGACAATGTCCTATTACCATTCATAATATGTTCAATAAAGAACCCTAGGATTTGTGTCATTCCGAAAAAGAGAGGAAGCCAAATACGGTACAATCAAGTGCCAAATTGAATAATTGAAACACTTCAAAATGCTGAGAGAATAAAAATTGCAGACTAGTTGTGCCCCAAAAATAACCCAGCTAACACCATAAAAAACCTTTACACCCAATTCCAAATCCAACTCCAATAGTCATGGTTATGGAACTACTAATCTAGTTTACTGCTCTCGATGCATATACAGAACACTGTTGATCCAGTTTACCTCTCTCAGTTCATATACAAAACACTTTCCCTCAGTTTCATTTTTGGTGTTGGTCTCGAGGGCTGCTGCCAATACCTCTATTAGTGCATCAAAGAGTACACAGAATGAAAAATAACAACGCATGTAAGGGTGTTAATTTATATATTTATTTTATTTTAAAATTATTTAAAATTACTTATCAATCTCACAATTAAGGTTTGGAAGGGAGGGAAATATGTCCCATCATTAGTATTGTCAACCAATGAAAAAATAGAATTAACAAATTTCAAATATTCAAAAAAATAATTTTAACTTTACAAATAGATTATTCTTTAAAACTATAGAAAACCTTTTAAAAGAACAAACAAACTAATTAAAAGTCAATTCACATTTTGACCAAGTGACAAGTATGGTGGTAGGGACTAATAACCAAACCTAAATGAAGGATAAAGAAATTTGAAGAAAATAACAAAAATGATACCAAAAAAAATTAAACCCCATACCTAAGGTTCTTGAGTCGTCTCTGCACGTGAATGAGGAAAATGATAAAATAATAAAAATTATACTAAAAAAATCCAAACCCCATACCTATGGTGCAGTTTCTTGAGGCCTCTTTACACGTGAATGAGGACAAAGAGGAAATAATAAAAATGATACAAAAAAATCCAAACCCCATACTGTGTTGCAGTTGTACCTCTCCTTCTAGGTTTCAACCTCAAGATGCAACTCAAAATGAAAATGAATACTTTGTTATGTTTTGTTTTTTGTTTTCTTATTCTATTTTTGTTTTGTGTTTTCTTATTCTATTTTTGTTTTGTGTTTTCTTATTTTATTTTATTTTTTGTGTTTATTTTGTTTCTTTTTATTTTATTTTATTTTTCTAAACCATATTTAGTGTGCCAAAAACATTTTCAATGTAAAAAAATTATTTTTTACATAGTGGTAAAATTTGTGGTGTCGAGACCATTTGTGGCGTAAAGTTTACTAAATTCTAACACTGCAGATGGATTCATAGACCCCCTTTAAGGGGGTCTCTGAATCCATCTACAGAGTTAGAATTTAGTAAAATGTACAAATTCATTCTCAAATTTGTAATGTTTTCCATTGTCGGAGTGACACAACTAAAAATGACCAAATAAATAACCAATTGTTATTTGGTCATTTGTAGTCTACATATCCCGTGATCAAATTTAGTCATTTATCTTGGTAGTTTTTAGTTGGTTTTTATCTTATGACCAAAAGTGGTCATTTATCTTGGTCATTTTTAGTTAGCTCACTTAGAATTATCAATTTTGGTCATGTATCCCTTTAAAAAAATTGTGGTGAGCAAAATTTTTGGTCTCGTGGTCACTAATCTCGCATTTTCCACTAGTGTTCACATCACTCCCTTTAGCACTTCCGATACTCCATTGATCAACATTTCATTTGACCACCTCATGAGCATGCCTCTTTCCTACATTGAAATTGATAATCCATTCATACACAATCCATGTGACCATCTCATGATCACTCTCTATGTCTGTGAACCCTCAAATATTGTTTTTTATATCATTAAGTAAAAAAAATTAATGCACAAATGCACATGCAAAAACTGCATGTTCCCTTCTATGAAGCTATCAACCAACCCGATTAATCTTTTACTAATGGAGTAAAAAAAGTCATAATTTTTTCTTCATAAACAGGTTATAGTTTTCTTTTCTTGGTTTTAGAAAGAGGTAGTCCCTATTTTCTACTTTTCTAAAGGAGACAACCAAACATAACATTCATTTTTTCTTTGTTGGTTTGACATTAACCTTTTTACACATAAAATGTATTCCCTTAAGTAGCTTTCTCTTGTTGGAAGAGAGGCATTTGAAGGTCTCTTAAACATTTATTTTCATGATATCTTAAGAAATACTTATTGCCAAATTAAATAGAATTACATGTAAACAAATATGTTTACATCTACAAAACAACTAACATAAAAGGTCTATGCTCTTCTTCTATTTTTTTAGCACACATTTACTAGAATATGTAGTACTTAAATTACTTTTAATGATTACTTAGCCAATGTCCATTTATTATTTCTGCATTCACTTAAAGTAATTATCCTTTTTTGAGAAACAAAATCTTCCTTATGTGATGTTACTTGATTTTGAAGTGTGTTAAGCTTTGTTGTTTCAAGTAAAACAATTAAATCATAACTATGAAGTAGATAAATTAATGCATAAATATATACATGTTGGAAATAACTTTTACTTATGCAAGTACCAACGTATCACATCATCAGTTTGGATTTTCTTGTTATACAGTAATGACAAAAAAAATGTATACATAGCTTGAGAGAAATAATATAGTAAATCCCTTTGCTAACCTGTAACTATTCTCTTGTCTTCCTTTTGTAAGTCGATTCCCTTAACTTGAAGTACAACACAGTGGTTGTAGAATGTTTGTGGGGTGCTTCTTCATGGATACTACATAACTGGACTAGCCTTTTTTTTGTCTTTCTTTTGGCTTGAACATGCATGTGGATATCTTCTCCTGACGGGATTTTCCTGTTTGAATCATTCTTCCTTTGCATTTTATTTCTTATGCCTTGCACATGTCTATACATGTATGTCTTAAACTCTTGATCGTACATCAAAATTAGTGTTAGGACTAACCATATGACCTTTAGTGCCCTATTATAAATCAACCTAAGATTTATTTTATTTTATTAGTAACTATCCTACAACTTAAAGGGATTACCTAAGGGAATTTTCTAGAAGGGTTTCAAATATTTTACATTTATCTTTCACTCCTCCATTTGTATGTGGCACCTGGGCAAGAGAGAAAAGCATATCTACTCCTCTTTCTATTGTAGACTTGTTTGTTGCTGTTTTGCTTTATGAGCTTTCTTTTGCTTAACGGCCATGGTTACTTCTACTTTTCCTTGATGCCTAGGTTTCTTTATGATCTTGGAGTGGGCCATGAAAACTATGTTTAACCATGGGGTGATTGTTGATACCTCTCTACAATTCGTCCTCCCTTCCTCCAGCCCAAATTCCACATGTGTCCTTCTGCATTGTTTTATACTCGTGTCCTTTAGGCTCTTCTTCTGCTCTGTTTGAATTTCTTAAATCCCACAGTTTCTTTCGTTTCAACAAATGCTTCTTCCCCACACCAAAGCGCTTTATTCCACTTCTCCGGTGGGATCTCTTCGCACCATGGTTTCTTCTGCTCCTCTGGTAGTCTACCCTCACTTCATATGGTTCTTATAAGTTATCCAATGGACTCTCCTTTGCTTGATGCTTGTCGTCCTAGTCACAATAGAGTTGAACCTATTGAACCCCAAACTGAAGGTGATAGATAGATTGCTTTGAATTTTTCTCCAACCCGCACTAAGGAGTTTTGTAACAACTATTGATGCCTCAACCATCTAATTTCTCTTCGGTACTTTCATTGGGTATACGGACTCCACATAAATATAAGATGGAATTGTCCTTTTTCACATAACCCATTCATGGGGGTCACTTCACATTGTGTCAATCCAATTCCCCTCCCTAGTGCATTTATTGTGTTTTGCATTTCCATTCAAGTTGTTGATCTCAAACTGCCAACACTTTTTATTTAGAGAAACTTCACACACTTTCCAATACTTGGGTTTGCAGAAACAGATTGCATTCAACCTATTTGTACTACAGATTCTACATGGAAAAATATTTAATCTAACGATTCTAAACAATTGGGAAATCTTTAGAAATACATGTATTATGTTTGTTATGTCTTCGTTGTCTTTTTTTTTCTCGAACTGCTACTTATATATTACAAGCAGATGTGCATGGATCCTTTGACTTGTGTTTTTGAAATATGAAATCAAGTTAAGGAGGCTATTTTCAGCCTGAATAGTTTGAATTCTATCGTATTCCATGCATTATTTTGTAAGAAAAAATGTTGTTATTGATACCCTCATCCAAGTAAGATATTTGTCTTGGTTTTGAAGTTAGATGTTGTTTAAGGTTTGAGGGACTATTCACTACATTGATATATATTATTTAAGTATGAAACCGTGTTGATGAATATCGTATATATCCTGATATAGAATGAACCGGTAGATGGGGGATATATATAAAGAGCCAGCATATTGAAATGATTTTGTTCTCATTATAAATTGAACATTGATGTCTATAATCATTTCAATCAAAAATTCAGGTACCCACTACATTGACTTCCAATGAATCTCAAAATGTTTCAAATCATGTTTCTATTACATCCTAGGTGAATGCCTAGCTCTATTGCATCCATTTTGAAATGTTTTTCATCTCATTATCAATTGATCATTCATGTCTCTAATTATCTCAAGAAGTTAGGTACTGATTTAAGAGGCTGTAAATTTTATTAGTTGTTTTCTAGGATCTTTGAGGTATCAGAATACTTCTGGAATCCCCATTTCACATCAGATATCTACTGAGAGGAAAGTGTCTTTGTTGAGAGGAAAGTGGTTGTGATGGAGAGGGCCATTTGAATGATAAGTTTGTTTTGATTCAAGGCAGGTTAACAGATTAGAAGCTGTTGCAATTCATCCAAGATTGCAACTGGCCCAATATGTTTGGAAGACCATGTTTGAATACATGTGTTCTTATCAAACATGTGTTTCCTTATTTATAGTTATAACAACACATTGGATTCTTTTCTTCATGAGATAAATTCATTAGAGGAAATTTCAACTCAAAATGGGCCTCCTAAAATGAACTAGTAAAATAATAGTTAAAATAATAATAAAATATTTATTAATTTTGGAGGAAGAAAAGAAAAAAACTACTTTTTGTTTGTATTTTTGACATATCTCCCTGTGTTTTTACTCAAATTTCGATCGGGAGAGCTCGTTGGATGCGAAATTAAATTACGCATCCAACGAGTACCCACTCGGCATACTTTTGACGGATCCCGCTACCCCAAAAACAAGAAATACCTGAAAAAACGAAATGATGACAAAATTACGCATCCAACGAGTACCCACTCAACATACTTTTGACGGACCCCGCTACCCCAAAAACAAGAAATACCTGAAAAAAATGAAATGATGATGTCATCATTTCATTTTTTTAGGTATTTCTTGTTTTTGGGGTAGCGAGGTCCGTCAAAAGTATGCCGAGTGGGTACTCGTTGGATGTGGAATTTAATTCTGCATCCAACGAGCTCTCCTGATCGAAATTTGAGTAAAAACACAGGGAGATATGTCAAAAATAAAAACAAAAAAAGTAGTTTTGTTTATGATACCTATCCCCAAATTTATATTAAAAAAGTGTTTAAGACCTATACGGTATTTCAAATTTAAAGCAATTTCATTGGCTAACAAATGATGACATGGAATTTGAATAAAAGTTAAAAGGCCCATTTTGAGTTGAAATTTCCTCTAATGTCTCCCATGCCATTGCATGGTCGTTGTATAATGTGATGTTAATTGGAAAGCCCTATTTGCTATTGTGTAGTTATCTATTCTGAGTTGGACTATTCTTTATCTTTTGATAAATTGAAGTGTTTCATTTGGTTGTGGTATTAATTGCAGTCTTGCACTACATCATTTTAATGTTACATTTTCTACCTTCTTTTACCCTCTAACAACCACCTTATCGGCGTATTATTGCACCTCCTTAGGGAAATTTCTAGTTAGGATACTACGTCTTTATCCATAAATAATTAACTAATTGCACTAATCATGGTTGTTGAATAGAGTATTTTCAAATTTGGTCATAATCTCTAGGGATGAAGAGGAAGGACACTTTGTAAAACAAGGGAAACCATATTAGACCTTATTTAAAATTTAGCATCCTTAATCTTATAGACACGTCACATCATCCCATATAACTCTAGTAGTATTAAACAAACCCAAGTTGCAACAACAATGGGTGTTAATGTCACCCATTGGTATAATTCAAAGTCCTTTAACTTACTTTTAAAATTGGTATCAAGAAGCTAATCATTTAATGACATATGTGAATTTTTACTTTATTTTTATTAAACAAATTCTTGACGTGTGAAGCTATTGACCAATTAAGTATGTAAAGTTAATCTTTGAAAGATGTATTTCCATTTATTTTCTTTTTTAAAAGCTTTCATTTATGTTTTTTTAAAAGCTTCCATCTTATAGCAATAACTATTCACAACATGCTAAACATTACCATCTCTTAGAACATTTGAATTTTTATCATATTTGATGATGATGATGACGACGACGACGACGATGACGACGACGACGATGATGACGACGACGACGACGAGAACGACGATGACGACGACGATGACGACGACAACGACAACGACGACGACGACGACGATGACGGATGATGACGATGATGACGACGATGACAATGACGACAACACCGCCACCATCGATGGCAATGATGACAATGATATTGATTCATTGAGACCAACTTTGGTCTATAATACTTTAAGAAGGAAAATACTCAAGGTTTAATTTAAAATATTGTTCCTGCCAAGAAGCTTTCCAACCTCACTATAGTTTTGGCAAGTTAGGAGGTTATAAAGGTTTGTATTGTAGAGAATACTATGAAACTAAGATTTAATGTGGGTGTAAGCAAGGCACTCTAAGATAAAGTGATTTTCATCCTGAACGTTCATAGACTCAAAC
>LPNX010930030.1:1028346-1046700 GCA_001517045.1 Pseudotsuga menziesii | reverse complement strand
CGAGGGCTTCAAAAAACCTCGGTCGAGGGCTTAACAAGCCCTCGACCGAGGTACGTTTTTTTTATTTTGGAAAAATGTGCTTGCCAAAAAGTGTTACCCAGGTCCATGGATTCACCCCAATCTCATTAGTTAAGGGTTCCATATAAGCACACCTCTTTAGAAAATGGAATTGCACATATATGGTTGAATATTGCCTATTTCCAATAAATCAATTGGGAGTAGCAAGATACCTTTACATAAACAAAGTTTATTTCAGCGTAAACCTTTAAAATAAAAACTCCTTTCATGCGACATGTAAGAAAAATAATCCTCTAGCATGATTTTGTGTACACATGCATAGTAAAAGGCCATTCAATGTAAAGTGGATTAGGTACACTATATTATTATTATTAAATAAGGCCAATATGTTAGTAAATAAAGTAATGGGACATCATTAAAGAAGGTCCACTAGGTGGTTAGGAGGTTAAGAGGTTAGAGTTATCTTATGATCTATAATAAGGATGGAGTCCTCCTTATGAGTGTGAGGAGAAGAATATTGGATGTTGAGATTAGCACGTTAGGATTTATCCCCCATCGAAGGGGAAAGTGGACAGGTTTGATTCATACAATTAAAAGAATCACTTCCATAATAATAATAATAATAAAGGTTTTCTATTATCTCTTATGTGATCTTGTATCTAAGGTATTCAACATACACTAGTATATATACTACATACAATATAGTTAGGAAAGTAAAATAATTTCCAATAGGTGATAAAGGGGGTCCAAGGGTGATATATTAGAAATTCCAAGCATGGATCTTCTAATATTCATAACACACTCTAGTCTCTCATTAGAGTAGGAGATGCTAACAAAATTAAATGTAAAGGTATTGTTGGGGGTTATTTGGCCTTTAATATTTGAGTTGATCAATTGCTACCCTCCCAACCCTTACTCCTTACTTATATCAACCCCACCCCATAAAAAGTACATTCTTAATCCCCTAACCTCTTGCCACTTAAACCCCTAACCACTACAAGTAGAAAATCCTAAAATATAATCCCAAATATACTAGGATACATACATCAATGGGGGGAATGCGAGATATTGGTGCTTCCTAATTAAAAAAGGGTTGATTTGTTGATAGGTTTCATGGTATCTCTTTCACATTATTTCTCATATTCTAATTAAAAAAAGTTGGTTTTTAATTCGGGATTTTCCTCCTAAACATGTAATTTAACTCTAACACCCAATATAAAATTCACTTTTTATTGATTAATAATGGATTTCTTTACCTCAACCCACAACCAAAGAATCGATTGACATAAGAAGAATACAAACCATGGTGAGTGAGTTCTTTAGGCCTTTCAAAAAATTGAATATGTCATAAGCTTTAGACAATAAATTCAAAATATATGTATCTGCCATTATTCAATTTGTTTTGCTTTCGTTATAACCTAGTTTTCACAAGGATCTTACATCATGTTAGTTGTGAATCTTTGAACATAGAACTTGAGTGTTTTAGTCTTTGTATCAACAAAGCTCTATTCATATATCCTTTCAACGTGGTTGTATATTCAATAGGTGAGTATTTAATCCCAGACTTATAATCCTATGTATCCATGGTTTAAGGTCTATTTATATGGTACACCTAACTTGAATTGTTCTAACAACCTATTAGTTGTGGGTCTTGAGTATCAGTTAAGTAGCCTATCTATTCCACCTGATTTTCTCATGGGTCTTACCTCCTATTATCACTAACTCTTTGACTTGAACTTATAGGTATAGGTTGTTCTATATATATTGATGCTCTAACCTTTAAGGTTTTAAGGGTTTATTGATGCATTGGAGAATATTATATTAGAAAAAATAGGATCGCAGAGCAATAATAATAAACAATAAACAAGATGAAAATATAAAACACATTACAAGAGGGACACCAAATACAACATGGTTCACCCAAGATGGGCTACGGACACACAAAAATTACCAGTCTTTTTATTATACCATCCAACAAAATGAAGGGATACAACCTGAAGCACACCCGTTGCACATCCTCTTAACTCTCTCACTTTCTCTCTCACACAATCACAAAGATTATTTTACAATTCTACAATAAAATACACAGTCGTATTACAATGCTTTACTTTTATATGGGAATTACCATGGGAAAATACCTCGATTCACCCAATACCATGGGTCTGTAAAATGTTGGCCAACAAACATCCCAAAAAAATCTTTCGGGGGTGCTTCCCCTAAACCCCCTCCAGGGGTCCACTGGACCCTAGACGCCCCCAGCTAAGGGGGAATTGTCCCCCCCGCACCCCCCTACTAGGATGAGTGTACAATAAAACTGGGGTACAAACATAGTTGAACAATAACATATATGAATTTGGAATACTAGGCTCCACAACCAACAATCTCCCACTTGGAGATTGATCACAACAACTCCATCGTTGTTGCACTTGTTGGACTATGCTCTGAACCTTGGAATTGGTAAATTTATCTTCTTCATATTCATGCTTGAAGGCCAATTGAAACCGATCAGGAACTCATTTTCTCTCTGGTTACTACCTTTGTCAACATGTTTGCAGGATTCTGGCTAGTATGTATCTTTTCCAACTTTAACAGTTCATTTTCTAGAATATATCTTATGAAATGGTACTTGAGTTGTATATGTTTAGTATTAAAATGAAAGTTTGAGTTCTTTGCAATATGAATGAAACTTTGGATGGCAATGTACAACATGCTATTTTCCAGCTTCTTACCTAATTCCTCCATGAACTTCTGCAACCAAATCATCTCTTTACTAGCATCTATAGCAGCAACATACTCTGCTTCTGTTGTTGAAAGTGCAACAAAATTTTGCAGTTTCAAAATCTAAATTATTGTTGTTCCACCCAAAGTAAATGCATACCCTATGGTGCTCCCCATGTTTTCTTTATCACCTTCCATATTTGTGTCAACGTATCCCTATAGAACAATGCTTGAACCTCCAAAACATAATGCATGAGAAGTGGTACCTCTCAAATACCTGAGAATCCATTGTATTGCCTTCCAATTATCTTTACCTAGATTTTTCATATACCTGCTCACAACTCCCACTGCATGTGCAATATCTGGCCTTGTGCACACCATGACATACATAAAGTTTCCAACTGTTGATGAATAGGGAACCTTACACATGTATTATATCTCTTCATGTGTCTTCAGACACATATCCTCACTTAGTTTGAAATGGGTGGCCAAAGGTGTACTAATTGGTTTTACATTCTCCGTTCTAAACCTCTCCAACACCTTTCCTATGTGCTCACCCTGAGACAATGTCAATTTGTGATTTTTCATGTCTCTTGTTATTCTCATACCAAGGATTTGCATTGCAGCACCCAAATCCTTCATCGCAAATGATTTATCTAGTTTCTCTTTGAGCACATTTATATCCTGCATGTTAGACCCTGAAATAAGTATGCCATCCACATACAATAACAAGATAATATATCTTCCATTATCTAGCCTCTTGAAATAAATGCAGTGGTTAGAATGGCATCTAGTATAACCCTGTTATGTCATAAACTTATCAAATTTCAAATACCACTTCCTTAGATCTTGCTTCAGGCCATACAAGCTCTTCTTGAACATGTAAACCAAATTATCCTTCCCTTTTACCTCATGCCCCTATGGTCGCTACATATAAATCTCTTCCTCCAAATCCCCATGGATAAAATTTGTTCTTACATCTAACAGTTCAAGATGTAAATCTTCTACTGCCACTAGACTCAAAATAGTCCTAATTGAATTCATTTTAACAACAGGAGAAAATATTTCTTCAAAATATATACCTTTCTTTTGTGCAAACCCCTTTACAACAAATCTATATGTGTACCACTTCTTGCCTCCATATTCTTCCTTCAACTTGTAAACCCATTTATTCTGCAATGCTATTTTACATGTAGGAAACTCAACCAAATACCAAGTCTAGTTTCTTACCAGTGAGTCCATCTCCTCATGCATGTCTTGCTCCCACTTATTTCTAGTTTCCACCTACATTGCTTCTTCATAACATTCTGGTTCACCATAATCAATCATCAATAAATAATGCAGTGAAGGAGAGAATCGTTCATGGGGTCTACTTAACCTGGTAGAACTTCTTACACTTGCAGGAGTTTGAGGTACTTGGTGTTGTTCTTGATTTTCTAGTACCTTTGGAACTTCATTTTCTTTAATTTCATCAAGCACTATGTACTATGTGTTTTCCTTTTCCTCTTTATTTCCTTGTAACTGATTTCTGTACATAACCTTTTCTTTGAATACCACATCACTACTCCCAATGATTTATTTATTTTCATAATCCCATAAGCAATAACCAAAATCATCAACCCCGTATCCAATAAAGGTGTATTTCTTGGATGTATCCTCAAGCTTTGTTTTATTTTCTTTATCAATATGGATAAATGATTCACAACCAAATGTTCTGAGAAATTAGTAGTTTACCTTTTTACCTATCCATGCCTCCTCTCGAATTCCACCATCCAAAGTGCTTGAAGGCTCTCTGTTTATTAAATAAATAGCATTATCTACAACATCATCCCAAAACTTTAAGGGAAACCATGCATGCAATCTCATACACCTTGCATGCTCCATGATCGTCCTATTCATCCTTTCTGACACACCATTTTCTTGTGGTGTTCCTGATTGTTTTCTCTCTATGAATCCCATTGTGTGAGCACTAACTATCAAACTCCTTGTTGCAGTATTCACCTCCATTATCAAATATGAGACATTTCAACCTTTTTCATGTCCCATTCCCAACCAAAGATTTCCCTTCTTAAAAGTAGCAAACACATCAAATTTATGTCTAATGCAATAAACCAAGTTTTTCTAGTTGCATCATCAATAAAAGTAACATAATAATGAGAGCCACCGGGAGATTGTACTAGAGTCGATTCCTATACATATGTATGTACAATCTCTAACTTTTCACTCTTCTTATGTTTCCCAACCTTGAGAAATCTAACTCTCTTATGTTTTCCATAAACACAGTTCTCACATAATTACAAACTTACCTGCTTCAAATATGGAATCAATTTCCTTGAGTGAAGAATCTGCATCCCCTTCTCACTCATGTGGCAAAGCCTATGATTCCATAACGTTGTACCTATTTCTGTGGAATCTATAGAGATGGAATAATCAATATTTTGAGGACATAAATACAACATACCTATCCTATCTCCTTTTGCTATTACCAATGCTCCTTTAGTGATCTTCCACCACATTTTTCAAAACATAGACAAATAATCGCTATCTCCCAACTACCCTGTTGAGATCATATTTATTTTCATAGAAGGAATATTCCTTACATATTTTAGCAGCCATTCATTTCCATTATTTAACTTAATTTGTACCTTACCCATTCCAACAATTTTGCATGGTTCATCTTCCCCCAATAAAAGATGTCCGAAATCCCCCAGAACATAATCATGAAATAACTTCCTATGGGGTGCAGCATGACATGAAGCCCCTGAATCTACTACCCATTAATCGCTAGTATTATCTAATGCAAGAATCAAATCATCTTGTAACACGTCACCTGCCACATTGGCTTCCTGAGAAGTCTCTTGTTTCCCGACTCCTTTCTTCTTTGAAGCTCTACAGCCTTTCTTTAGATGTCCTCTCTTACCACAGTTCCAACATTCTATCTTTCTTAGTATG
Source organism: Pseudotsuga menziesii (assembly GCA_001517045.1). Taxonomy (NCBI): domain Eukaryota; kingdom Viridiplantae; phylum Streptophyta; class Pinopsida; order Pinales; family Pinaceae; genus Pseudotsuga; species Pseudotsuga menziesii. The sequence continues at coordinate 1,041,012 of LPNX010930030.1, read as the reverse complement.
TACTTGGATTGTCCCTTTCTAGACTTGTTGTGATTACCTAGGCTCGTTCCTCTCTCCTTTTGTCTTCCCCCGATCTCAATGGTTAATGCAATATTACCTGATGTCTCACCTATGATTTGTCTTCGCATTTCATCGCTAAGAATAACACCAATGACATTATCAAATTTAATTGTGTTTGAACCAGATATAGACTTACTTACAACAATGACCAAGCCATTCTAGTTTTTTGGTAATGAGCGCAATATTAGAAGATCCCTAACCTCATCATCAAAGTTCACTTTTACATAAATTAATTGACTAGTAATCGTATTAAATTCATTTAAATGGTTAGCAACAAATCCACCTTCTAACATCTTCATATTAAATAAATGCTTCATTAAAAATACATTGTTGGAACCCAAGGTTTTTTCATAGAGCTTAGCCAATGCGCTCATCACACACTCTGTTGTATTTTCTTTTGAAATATTGAAAGCCACCGACAAAGCCCAGCACAACCATATTGTTCCCACTACCTTTCTGTCAAGAACCTCCCATTCTTTGTCCTTCATAGTCACCGGTTTTTTTTTCTCCCAATGGTAGGTATAGATCCTTTTGGTACAGATAGTCCTCTATTTTCATCTTCCATAACTGGTAGTTTTGGCCATGAAATTTCTTGACCCTAAACTTTCCTTCTTCTGCCATTGCTCCCACTCAAAATTGGAACTCTTCTTTCATGCGAGTTTACCAACCAAATAGACCTTTGGCTCTGACACCAGGTGTTAGAAAAAACAGGATCTCAAAGCAATAGAAATACACAATAAACAAGATGCAAATATAAAACACATTACAAGAGAGACACCGAATATAACGTGGTTCACCCAAGATAAGATACGTCCACACAGAAATTGCCAGTCCTTTTATTATAGTGTCCAACAAAATGAAGGGATACAACCTACAACACACCCACTACACTTCATCTTCACTCTCTCACAGTCTCTCTCACACAATCACATATATCGTTTTACAATGCTACAATACAATACACAAGCGTATTACAATTCTTCCCTTTTATAGGGGAATTGCCATGGGAAAATGCCATGGGCTTGTAAACTATTAACCAACAAACATCCCAAAAAAAATTGGGGGCTTCACCCATGAACCCCTGCTGGTCCCTAGAGCCCCCAGCCGAGGGGGATGGTCCAGCCCGAACCCCCGCGGGGGGACGATGTCCCCCCGCACACCCCTGTTGGGATGAGTGTATAGTAAAATTGGGGTACAAACGCAAATGAACAATAATATCTCTGAATCTAGAAGATCAGGCTCAACAACCAACATATTAATGCTTCCCAGCAGTGGTTATTATGTGAATACGCATAAACAATTGCTTCACCTTTCTCTATACTGCATATTTCCTTTAGAAAAATGTTAAGGGTTCATTGATGCAATTGGAGAATATTAATTCTTCATGGTAGTGGTTATTTTGTGAAGAAGCATAAATGATTGAATCACCATTCTCCATACTACACATGTCCTTTAAAAAATATTTAATTAAGGGTTTATTGATGTTTATAATCCTTAAAACAATAAATGGTTAGTCACATGTATCTCAAGACATACTGATTGAGTTGGATTTTATTCCCCAGATTGGAATGACATTTAATATCATTGTTTCATAGAAGTGACCATTCTCATAATAAGTCTAAATGATTGCAAACCATGACACTCTACACACGACCTTGTTCAAGCATTCTTTCAAGCAATGTGTGCAATGCTAATATTCCCATATTTAGCAATGCTTGTATTTTCATATGTGTTTTCCTTTTCATTTTTTGAATGTTAATGTTTATGTAGAATGACTAGGCACTAGTAGATTCATAGTAAGAATTTGCGAAAGAGTAATAGTAGGTATGGTGAAAATATATTGTGATGTCAACTATAAAAGAGGTAGACTGATAGTTGAATGTATAACTAAAGCATCGGAGGTTCATGGTGGTCATGGGTTAGAAGAGAAACAAATAACATAAAATACCAAAATGGATAAGTTGCATTTATCTTGAGGGCGTAGTCATTATTCTAAAGGATATTCTTCACATCTTTCATTGTTTTCTATAGAATTCTAGAAACCATACAATCTAAGACCCAATTTGATGAGTGAAACCTATGTGAAAATATTTTGTTACACAAAATGATGACCTTATAATGATATTGAAAAAAAAATGACTTATTAATAAAACTATATCATAATGTTTGTTTTGTTAAATAATAAATCATAAAGCCCAAAGGGGTTGGATCCATTGGTGAAGATCAAGGAGTTTTTCACCATTGGACAAGGTTCAATTCTAATGAGGGTTGAACCCAGAGCCATGGGGGAACCTTGAGGTAGTGGTCGAATGTGTGGCTCCATCCAAAGAGATTGTATTAAATTATATGGTGACCCGTGGACACATAAGTGGGTCAAATCCCACCCCCATGTCCTCCTAACATTTTAGGCCCTTGGGGATTAGAAAAATTGGTACTTATTAATTGAGATGAGAATTTGTAAATGGAAGGACACGAGTTCAAATCCCCCATGGGTACTTACTTACAAAAAAAAATATTAAATCATAAAGTGTTTGTCAAGATAACCTATGTCCAAACCTTTCATAGGAGGTGGTAGTGCTTGGCATTCTCTCATAAATATCTTGCCTATTTTTGGTATGTCCCAAGCTCTATTATGAATTGCATTTTATCTAATGGTATCATCATATTGTAATAATGTAAATGCAAAAGAAATATTCTGGACAATTCAAAGGCCAAAGTTTCAAGTTCTAGTAATGCATGTGTAAAGGGTATTCATATTACATTGATATTTTCAATGTCATTCTTGCCTTAAAGTCTTGTCTTGTATAATGTAATATTAAATATTATGATAATTGTTGTGAAAATTGACTTAAAACATAGTCCATGGCTCATACATGAGTGTTTTATAAGTATGTTAGAGTGAATTATATTTGCTGATATAAAAATGACTAAACCAATTGAGGGATGGTTAATGGATAAAATATATTTGCAAATCCAAGGGAAGTAGTGACACAACCATTTCCAAATTAACATGAAAGACCAAAATGGATCAGTTTCATTTCTCTTGAGGGTGTATTAAGTCTAAAGGCTTCTTTGCAACTTCCATTTTCGCCTATAGAATCCTAGCAACAATAAAATCTAAGACCCAAAATGATGACAGTGGAACCCATGTGACAATATTATTTTACAAAAAAAAGAAACTTGGATCTAACTTTGGTAGATATGTGAGGGAAAGTATGGTTGGAGGGAGTAGTCTAGTTGTAGGGAGTAGTGAAGGATATGATGAATACTTCCATGATTGGGAGACTAGTATGTATGGTTCTAAGTAAGTTAAATATGATAAGCTAAGGATCACCCATGAAATGCCAAACAAATTTGAAGTCATAACAAGGAAATATTTGGGGAAATGTGATGCTCTAATTGAGAATTAGGATTTCCTAATAAGGAGTTACAATTATCGAAAAGATAAAATAAAATATGGGAATAACTATGTTGGACATAGTATCTGTGTTGGTTGTGGATCATGATTTTCCTGATTCGGAGATATTATTGTTCAATTGTGTTTGTACACCAATTTTACTGTACACTCTTACCAAGGGATGGGTGCAGGGGGGCCCATGGTATTAGGTAGCCCATGGTAATTCCCCTTTAAAAGGAAGACATTGTAATACAGTTTTGTATTGTAATTGAAATGTCATTGTATCTGTGAGAGAGATTGTGAGAGAGTGAAGAGGAAGTTGCAACGGATTTGTTGTGGGTTGTATCCCTTCATTTTGTTGGATGGTATAATAATAAAAGGCCTAGAAATTTCTCTGTGATCGTAACCCATATTGGGTGAACCATATTATATTGGTGTCTCTCTTGTAATGTGTTTATGTGTTTTATATTTGCATCTTGTTTATTGTTATTGCTCTATGATCCTATTTTCTAACACTCTAAAGATCAAGACAATATCAAAGATCTTGAAAAATAAGGGATGTTGATAATGGTTGTCTTGACTTTGAAAGGTTCTCTTTTCCTTCTCCTTATATAATTGGTGATGTGGTGGGATTAAAGGATGAATCTTTGAAGTCTCTTTAGTTAACCAATATGAAAACTACATCCTTTTGTTAGAACCATTATCATAGTCATTCCTCGTAAAATCCAACATTTTTCCATCCATTAATTGAGTATCATTTTATAGCATGTTAGAAGCCCATTAATATGCCAATCGTTACATATTCATTGATACTTTGAATGTTTTGTTGAGCATTCTACCTGAAAATATGGTGCTAGTTTGTTCATTTTCCAAAAACCTCATTTCTCTTCTTGTGTAGGAGAAATATTATTTGTGCTACTTTGTGATTTGGAAACAATTCCTAAGGTATTACTATGGCCTACAATAGTTATTATTTCACTTGTTATTGAATTTATATTGTCATTAAATTATTTGGTATAAACACAAATAAATAGATATATATAAGATCTATCTTCAGAGAGCGAGGATATTTGAAGAGAAATAGGGGAAAGTGAAACATCACCTAGATGTATCAATGTGACATTAACCAAAAGGTTATAAGGTTATAAGAATTTTTTATTTAGAGAAATGGAATTTTTTCATGCTAAATGAGGGACATGTTGTTAAGAAGATGAGACTAAACATGGAATTGAGGTCCCCTTGAGGTAGAAACAACTAGTTAGAGGGTGGTAACAAAAACAACCTCTAGAATTTGACACTAGCTTCTGTATCAATCAAAGAATTTATCGAATTGCTCCATCATTTATACATTGTCTAGGACTATTTTCCATGGATGGCATAAAGGTCAAATATGGAGGACTAACTCAATTGATGGAGCATGTCCAACCATGTTAAATATGTAAGAAAAACATGATCGCAAAGAAATAACAATAAATAATAAACAATATTCAAATATTAGAACACATTACAAGAGAGACAAAAATATAACATGGTTCACCCAAGATGGGCTACGCCCACACCGAAAATGCCAGTCCTTTATTATTATGTCCAATAAAATGAATGGATACAACCTGCAACAACATCGTCGCACTTCCTCTTCACTCTCTCACAATCACAAAGATTGCTTTTACAATGCTACAATACCATACATAGTCATATTACAATGCCTTGCTTATATAAAGGGAATACCATGGAAAATACCACAGGATATCAAAAACCATGTCCTCGTAAATCACCCATTATTGACAAAGTCATAAATATGAAATTACAACATTTTAGAAGACATTTTTTCCTAAATCCCCCCCCCCCCTCCTGTCAGGTGTTGGGATCCAAACATGGGTGAAATAACATCTTTGACTTAAGAAGACCAGGCTTCACAACTAACAAAATATATGGAGATTGGATCAGGTTGGCCCAATAAATGTAAGTATGTAAAGATATGCATTTTCTACAAATTGTATACAATTAAAATAATCTAATCAAAGTAAAGGAGCTATTGTTTATATTAATGGAAGGCTGAAGGCTTCCAAAAATTTTATAGGGTTTATAAATAGTACACGACTTAGAACAACAAGAAATCCACCCAATTACATACATGAATAAAATCAGGTAGTGGTATGTATAATACAAACAATAGAAGTAGGAGAGGAGTTATTCATAGATTATTATTTGAATCAAATAGAAGGAAACCCTTCATTCATTGGGGTACTTATGATTCATTTTTTAAATATTCTAATAATCATTGTTTATGGTTGAATATCTCGAACAATGTTGATATATCATATTGCTTGTTTTGATTTAATTAACGTTCTATTGAATATTTTTTCCATATGATTGTGGGAAAGGACATGTGCAACCTGTAGAGGCACCTGTAAAAACATAGTTCTCTTCAATTATTTATAACTCCTTATTTATTTATAACTTGTTATTATCAATGTTGTAATAGTCAATGAACATGTTTCTTGTTATTAGGGTTCCACCAATAATCTCAACATGTATGATGAAAATGACTTGTTTAATGACCCAAACCTGCAGGCCACAACTCAAAAGGTGATTAGAAAAACAAGCAAACAATTGATTTCTTATTAGACTATGGTTCAGAGGATGTTGTTCATGAGTACAACATTTTAACCGATAGACATAGACAATACCAAGTATGCATTTAACTTTAATTGGTTTATTTTATTATAGCCAATATTTTTCAATTAAATTTAATACTATATCTTAACAAGAAATGTTTTTTTTGGAGTGGAAATTTCTAATGTTTCTTGTCATTATGAAGTCTAGTGATGGCACTAGCTTTGAGACACATACAAAATTGTATACTACACCCACAACTAGTCATGTAGCCATTACATTAATTCAATATTTGTCTATTAACATGCTCTCCAATGTATCCCCCCTTTATCACTCTATTATCACCTTAATTTTGCACACATGCTACATTTCAATTATTATTGCAGAGAAACATCATCGACATACAACATGCAACTCAGAGGGTTACTTCATCAACAAAATCAACTGGATGATTAAATCATACTTCAGGACATCCATATGGATTTTTCAAAGGAAAATTGTGCAACGCATGCGTTCATCAAAGACTACCTATGCAAAATCGCATGGGAAATCCCTTGAAACCTATGCAGGCGTACAATCACACAAACAATTAGCTTCTTTGGGGAATTTAAGATTTGAAATCACATTTTGGTTCTAAGAATTCAAATTGCCTTCATTTGCATGCTTTGACATTCAATAGCCATGTTCTTGTACCTTGAAGTCACTTCATGAGAGGAGCATTCACATGAAGAACTAGTTGTTTGTGGACCTCCATTTGGCCTATAAAAAGAAGCAATAAACATGTATTTTGTAAGGATAAATCAAGATCAATGTTATGCTGCAAGAATTATCTTGAGATAATTGTCTTTCAACCTCAGTCTTATCGTCATTGGTATTCCAATCTCACTTAGATTCTTCCTCAAGAAGCACTTCTTTTCCTTCATCGTCCCAAGTTAGTTAGCAAGCAATTAGAGAGAGATCAAAGGACCATCCCAAAGGGAGTCTTGGATGGGTGCAAGCAATATTCTCCTAATCAAAACCATTTTATTCAAGCTTTTCAATTGGACATAAACATTCGGTTGAAGCTCATCTCTTTATCATGTTTCTATCTCATTTATGCAAGCTTATCAATATTCATGTTTTTATTCTTTTAATAAAAACATGAAAGAATTTCCTATGGGGCGTTGCATGACATGAACCCCATGGATCTACTACTCAGTAACCACTAGTATTATCTAATGCAAGAATCAAATCATCTTGTAACACATCACCTGCTACATTAGCTTCCTGATAAGTCTCGTGTTTCCTGTCTCCTTTCTTCTTTGAAGCTCTACAGTCTTTCTTTAGATGTCCTCTCTTACCACAGTTCCAACACTCTATCTTTCATAGTTTGGACTTGGATCTTCCCTTTCTAGACTTGTTGTGATTACCTAGGCTCATTCCTCTCTCCCTTTTTCTTCCCCTGCTCTCCATGGTCAATGCAATATTACCTAATGTCTCACCTGTGATTTTTCTTCGCATTTCCTCGCTAAGAATAACACCAACGACGTTATCAAATTTAAGTGTGTTTGAACCAGATATAGAGTTACTTACAGCAATGACCAAGCCATTCCAGTTTTTTGGAAATGAGCACAATATTAGAAGATCCCTAACCTCATCATCAAAGTTCACTTTTAGATAACTTAATTGACTAGTAATCGTATTAAATTCATTTAAATGGTTAGCAATAGATCCACCTTCTGACATCTTCATATTAAATAAATGCTTCATTAAAAAACATTGTTGGAAGCTGAGGGTTTTTCATAGAGCTTATCCAATCCGCTCATCACACACTCTATTGTATTTTATTTTGAAATATTGAAAGCCATCAACAAAGCCAAACACCACCATATTGTTCTTAGTGCCTTTCTGTCAAGAACCTCCCATTCTTCGTCCTTCATAGGCATCGGTTGTTTTTTGTTTTCTCCCAATGGTAGGTATAGATCCTTTTGGTACAGATAGTCCTCCATTTTCATCTTCCATAACTGGTAGTTTTGGCCATGAAATTTCTCGACCCTAAACTTTCCTTCTTCTGCCATTTCTCCCAATCGAACCAGGAATCCTTCTTTCATGTGAGTTTACCAGCCAAATAGACCTTTGGCTCTGATACTAAGTGTTAGAAAAAATAGGATCGCAAAGCAATAGAAATACACAATAAACAAGATGCAAATATAAAACACATTACAAGAGAAACACCAAATATAACATGGTTCACCCAAGATGGACTACGTCCACACAGAAATTGGTAATCCTTTTATTATATTGTCCAAAAAAATGAAGGGATACAACCTATAGCACACCCACTGCAATTTCCCTTCACTCTCTCACAGTCTCTCTCACATAATCACATATATTGTTTTACAATGCTACAATACAATACACAACTGTATTACAATTCTTTCCTTTTATAGGGGAATTGCCATGGGAAAATACCATGGGCCCATAAACTATTGACCAACAAACATCCCAAAAAAAAAAATCGAGGCTTCGCCCCTAAACCCTCGCTGGTCCCTAGACCCCCTAGCCGAAAGGGATGGTCCCCCCCAAACCCTCGCGGGGGAACAATTTCCCCCCACACACCCCTGTTGGGACAAATCTATAGTAAAATTGGGGTAAAACACAAATGAACAATAACATCTATGAATCTAGAAGATCAGGATCCACAACCAACATATTAATGCTTCATGGTCATGGTTATTGTGTGAATACGCATAAATGATGGCTTCACCCTTCTCTATATTGCATATTTTCTTTAGAAAAATGTTAAGGGTTCATTGATGCAAGTGGAGAATATTAATTATTCATGGTAGTGGTTATTTTGTGAAGAAGCATAAATGATTGAATCATCATTCTCCATACTACACATGTCCTTTAAAAAATATTTAATTAAGGGTTTATTGATGTTTATAATCCTTAAAACAATAAATGGTTAGTCACATGTATCTCAAGACATAGTGATTGAGTGGGATTTTATTCCCCAGATTGGAATGACATTGAATATCATTGTTTCATAGAAGTGACCATTCTCATAATAAGTCTAAATGATTGCAAACCATGACACTCTACACACCATTCAAGAATTCTTTCAAGCAATGTGTGCAATGTTAATATTCCCATATTTAGCAATGTGCAATGTTAATATTCCCATATTTAGAAATGCTCATATTCTCATATTTGTTTTACTTTTCATTGTTGGAATGTTAATGTTTATGTAGAATGACTAGGCACTAGTAGATTCATAATAAGAATTTGAGAAAGAGTAATAGTAGGTCTGGTGAAAATATTTTGTTATGTCAACTATAAAAAAGGTAGACTGATAGTTGAAAGTATAACTAAAGCATCAAAGGTTCATGGTAGTCATGGGTTAGAAGAGAAACAAATAACATAAAATACCAAAATGGATAAGTTGCATTTATCTTGAGGGCGTAGTCATTAGTATAGAGGATATTCTTCACATCTTTCATTGTTTCGTATAGAATTCTAGCAACCATACAATCGAAGACCCAATTTGATAAGTGAAAACTATGTGAAAATATTTTGTTACACAAAATGATGACCTTATAATGAGATAATAAGTCATAAGTCCCAAGGAGGTTGGATCCATTGCTGAAGAGCGTGGAGTTTTTCACCATTGGACAAGGTTCAATTCCAATGAGGGTTGAACCTGGAGCCATGGCGGCACCTTGAGGTAGTGTTCGAACATGTGGTTCCATCCAAATATATTGTATTAAATTATATGGTGACTCGTGGACACATAAGTGGGTCAAATCCCACCCCCATGTCCTCCTAACATTTTAGTCCCTTGGGGATTAGAGAAATCGGTAATTATTAATCGATATGAGAATTTGTAAATGGAAGGACACGAGTTCAAATCCCCCATGGGTACTTACTTACAAAAAAAAATAAAAAATCGTCAAGTGTTTTCCAGGATAACTTATGTCCAAACCTCTAATAGGAGGTGGTAGTGCTTGGCATTCTCTCATAAATATCTTGCCTATTTTTGGTATGTCCCAACCTCTATTATGAATTACATTTTATCTAATTGTATCATCGTATTGTAATAATGTAAATGCAAAAGAAATATTTTGGACAATTCAAAGGCCAAAGTTTCAAATTCTAGTAATGCATGTGTAAAGGGTATTCATATTACATTGATATTTTCAATGTCATTCTTTCCTTAAAGTCTTGTCTTGTATAATGGAATATTAAATATTATGATAATTGTTGTGAAAATTGACTTAAAACATGGTCCATGGCTCATACATGAGTGCTTTATAAGTATGTTAGAGTGAATTATATTTGCTGATATAAAAATGACTAAACCAATTGAGGGATGGTTAATGGATAAAATATATTTGCAAATCCAAGGGAAGTAGTGACACAACCATTTCCAAATTAACATGAAAGACCAAAATGGATCAGTTTCATTTCTCTTGAGGGTGTATTAAGTCTAAAGGCTATTCTTTGCAACTTCCATTTTCGCCTATAGAATCCTAGCAACAATAAAATCTAAGACCCAAAATGATGACAGTGGAACCCATGTGACAATATTATTTTACAAAAAAAAGAAACTTGGATCTAACTTTGGTAGATATGTGAGGGAAAGTATGGTTGGAGGGAGTAGTGAAGGATATGATGAATACTTCCATGATTGGGAGACTAGTATTTATGGTTCTAAGTAAGTTAAATATGATAAGCTAAGGAGCGCCCATGAAATGCCAAACAAATTTGAAGTCATAACAAGGAAATATTTGGGGAAATGTGATGCTGTAATTGAGAATTAGGATTTCCTAATAAGGAGTTACGATTATCAGCAAGATAAAATAAAATATGGGAATAACTGTTGGATGGTATTTCTGCGTTGGTTGTGGATCATGATCTTCTTGATTCAGAGATATTATTGTTCAATTGTGTTTGTACACCAATTTTACTCTACACTTGTACCAATGGAGGGGTGCAGGGGGGCCCATGGTATTAGGTAGCCCATGGTATTTTCCCATGGTAATTCCCCTTTAAAAGGAATACATTGTAATATAGTTACGTATTGTAATTTAAATATCATTGTATCTGTGAGAGAGACTGTGAGAGAGAAAAGAGGAAGTTGCAACAGATTTGTTGTGGGTTGTATCCCTTCATGTTGTTGTATGGTATAATAATAAAAGGACTAGAAATTTCTCTGTGGTCGTAACCCATCTTGGGTGAACCACATTATATTGGTGTCTCTCTTGTAATGTGTTTATGTGTTTTATATTTGCATCTTGTTTATTTTTATTTCTCTACGATCCTATTTTCTAACACTCTAAAGATCAAGACAATATCAAATATATTGAAAAATAAGGGATGTTGATAATGGTTTTCTTGACTTTGAAGGGTTATCTTTTCCTTCTCCTTATATAATTGGTGATGTGGTGGGATTAAAGGATGAATCTTTGAAGTCTCTTTAGTCAACCAATATGAAAACTACATCCTTTGGTTAGAACCATTATCATAGTCATTCCTCGTAAAATCCAACATTTGTCCATCCATTAATTGAGTATTGTTTTATAGAATGTTAGAGGCCCATTAATATGCCAGTCGTTACATAGTCATTGATACTTTGAATTTTTTGTTGAGCATTCTACCTGAAAATAAGGTGCTAGTTTCTTCATTTTCCAAAAACCTCCTTTCTTTTCTTGTGTAGGAGAAATATTATTTTTGCTACTTTGTGATTTGGAAACAATTCCTAAGGTATTACTATGGCCTGGAATAGTTATTCTTTCACTTGTTTGAATCTATATTGTCATTAGATTATTTGGCATAAATACAAATAAATAGATATATATAATATATATCTTCAGAGTGCTAGGATAGTTCAAGAGAAATAGGGGAAAGTGAAACATCACCTAGATGTATCAAAGTGACATTAACCAAAAGGGTAAAAGGTTATAAGAATTTTTTTTATAGAGAAATGGAAATTTTTCATGCTAAAGGAGGGACATGTTGTTATGAAGATGAGACAAAACATGGAATTAAGGTCCCCTTGAGGTAGAAACAACTAGTGAGAGGATGGTACCAAAAACAACTTCTAGAATTTGACACTAGCTTTTGTATCAATCAAAGAATTTATCGAATTGCTCCATCATTTATACATTGTCTAGGACTATTTTCCATGGATGGCATAAAGGTCAAATATGGAGGAATAATAAATTGATAGAGTATGTCCAACCATGTTAAATATGTAATAAAAACAAGACCGCAAAGCAATAACAATAAACAATAAACAAGATGCAAATATTAAAACGCATTACAAGAGAGACATAGATATAACATGGTTCACCCAAGATGGGATACACCCACATAGAAATTGTCAGTCATTTATTATTATTATGTCCAACAAAATGAATGGATACAACCTGCAGCAAGCTCGTTGCACTTCCTCTTCACTCTCTCAAAGTCTATCTCTCACAATCACAGAGATCGCTTTTACAATGCTACAATACCATACATGGTCATATTACAATGTCTTCCTTATATAAAGGGAATACCATGGAAAAAACCACAGGATATCCAAAACCATGTCCTCGTAAATCACCCAT
>LPNX010930030.1:965252-1023436 GCA_001517045.1 Pseudotsuga menziesii | reverse complement strand
TACTTCCAAAGGTCTTTTTGAAGTCCGAACAAGTTAACCCTGTCCGGTTCACCAGGCTCACTTGATAAAAAACCACTAAGTACAACTTAGGTGGTAACATGATGCAAGAATTATCTTGAGATTATCGTCTTTCAACCTCATTCTTATCGTTATTGGTATTCCAATCTCACTTAGATTCTTCCTCAAGAAGCACTTATTTTCCTTCATCATACCAAGTTAGTTAACAAGCAATTAGAGAGAGATCAAAGGACCATCCCAAAGGGAGACTTGGATGTCATTTGCAAGCAAGATTCTCCTAATCAGAACCATTTTATTCAAGCTTTTCAATTGGACATAAACATTCAGTTGAAGCTCATTTCTTTATCGTGTTTTTATCTCATTTATGCAAGTTTTATCTTCCAATAATCAATATTCATGTTTTTATTCTTTTAATAGCTTTAACATTGTTTGTTGGACCTATTGACCATCAACCCACATTGTTTCCTTTCCTAGAACCTACAAGAGAAGATTTCCCACACTTAAAGCCACTTTTCCCACAATAGTATTGACGACTCCACTTTGTGTTTCTTTTCATGTCTTTAGTTTGTCTTGTTGTTTATTAATTGCTTTGGGGTTCTTATAGGATCATTACCTTGTTGCTTTTACCCTTGACCAGTTATTTTCGTAAGTTGAAGTCCTGGTTTTCTCATTTTTTCAACCCCACATATCTCGTTGTCTGTTCCATGTGAAACACTACATATTTTTCTTTGACAATCGCACTAGTGTGTGACTCTCCTATGTTCACACTCGCATGGACATATCGCATGGGTATCGTAACCTCTTATCCACACCACCACATGGGCCAAGCGTAGAATTTTATGCACATGTATTTAGTGTGACTTGTTAAGATAGTAAGTCGCGATGTCACTTGATTATTGGCCCAAAATCCATGTGGTTGTTGAATTCATTTTCTCATAAAGTTATTTTGTGTCACTTGATTATTGGTCGGTTGTTGAATTCATTTTCTCATAAAGTTATTTGCAAAATATTATTTGCTTCAAGCATTATCAATCATCATGGATGATTTTAAGGAACCAAATTTATTTAAAAGTGTATAAATGTTGGCGATTACTACCAATTCTTAAAACGCTAACTATAAAAATGATTGGCGATATTTTTCAAAAAATATTTTAATTTCCAAGGATTTTATATCATTTATATAATAATTTGGCGACTTTTAGGGTGAAAAAATTTTACCCCATCAAAATTGGGCAAAACAGAGCTTCAAAAAATGTAAAATGGCGAATCTTTTTAGGGAGAAAAACATGGAAAAGTAGCCCACTGGGCTAAAATTCGCCCTTAAAATTATCCCTGTCAATCACACATGTATTTTCTCACTTTAATCACACGCTACGCTAAGGGACCGAAAGACTCTAAAGACTCTTATCCTTCAAGTATTATCTACATTTTAAGTTCATAAAGAGGTCTTATCCTTGAAGTATTATCTACATTTTAATTTTAAGTTCGTAAAGAGGTTTTGATCAATCAAAAACATTGAGAGGTTTGTTTTTTTACCTGGCAGACATATACATGATGCAGTGGGTGTCATTCAAGAGGGTTTACATACCATTCATGGTAAACATTTAAAATCAGTGGTTCTTAAAATTGACTTGTCTAAAGCCTATGATAGAGTTAGTTGGACTTATATGAGGGTTCTTTTGTCCAAAATGGGTTTTTCTAGATTATTCATCTCCTAGGTTATGAGAAGTTTAACTTCAGTCTCCTTTGTCATTCTTATTAATCATGCAGCTTCTTCTTTTTTCAAAGTTGGAAGGGGGTTAAGGCAGGGATGTCCTTTGGCGCCTTTACTTTTTCTGATTATGCTGAAGGTTTGAGTAGAGCTCTTTATTGTGCCAAAGATGAGGAGATTTATTGTGGTATACCTTTTGGAAATGATATATCCTTAACTCATGTGCTTTTTGTGGATGGCGTTATTATGGTTACTAATAGATCAGAACAATCTTTATCTTCTCTGTATGAGATCTTATTGATTTACTGTAAGGCCTCTGGTATGCAGATTAATGATCAAAAATCTACTCTTTATCACTCTGGTTTAGATGAGTATGAGATCATTACTTTACATAATATTTTCTATTTTCCTGTGTTATCTATTGAGAATGGTATGAAGTATCTTGGTTTCTTTCTTAAACCGTGCAGATATGTGTTGAAGGATTGGGACTGGCTTATTGCAAAAGTGGAAAAAAGGATTCTGAACTGGAGCTTTCGATGGTTAACCAAGGGAGGTAAGCTTACTTTGGTTAAAATAGTCCTTGAAGCTATCTCGATCCACTGGATGCATTTCTGGATCCTTGTGGGAGTCATTGAGAAAATTAGAAAGTTATGTTTTAGATTTCTGTGGTCTAGACATAAGGATTCTGTTGGTCTCCCTTGGACTTCCTGGAAAACCTTGGCTTGTCCTAAATTTCTGGGTGGCTGGGGACAAAAAATCCCAGCGGTTTTTTCTAAAGCCCTTGCAATCAAGAGTATTTGGAATATTATTACAGTCTCGGGTCTATGGGTGCAGTACAGAAATATATTTATCCTCTAACCATATTGGATTGGATCCGTGTGTCTGTCAAGAAGAAAAAGAATATATCAATTTGTTGGAAAGCTGTCTTATGGGCTTTTGATATTATTGGTAATAATCTTGTATGGAAGGTTGGTAATGGTGTTAATCTAAGGATAGGTATTGATCCATGGGTAGGCTGTAAATGGCGACATCATTTACCTACTTTACTGCTTGATAAATTACATTTTGATGGTATTTTCTTTCTTAAAGACATCGGTTTCCCTAGTATGACTCTCCTGTGTGAACAAGGTTGGTTTTCTGCAAACACTCTTGGTCTATCTGATTTACAAGATGTATTATGTTGGAATGGTTATCTAGCCATCCTTAAAGTTAGTCATGTTAGACTTACTAATAGTGTTGATACACTTGTTTGGAATCTGTCCAAAAATGGTAAATATACTCCAAAACAAGGTTATGTGCATTTGCTACAAGACAGGTTTGGTCTGGATCTATCCTGGTGGTGGAAAGTTTTGTGGAAACTTAAGTGCCCCTTAAAATCAAAAATTTTTTGTTGGTTTCTCTTTTCTGATAAGGCACTCACCTGGGATGTCTTGGTTAGAAGAGGTTTTGAAGGACCTGGCAGATGTTACCTGTGTAAATTGGAGGATGAATCAAATTTTCATCTTGGGGTGGATTGCCCTTTTACTAAGAGTGTTTGGCTA
Source organism: Pseudotsuga menziesii (assembly GCA_001517045.1). Lineage (NCBI taxonomy): Eukaryota > Viridiplantae > Streptophyta > Pinopsida > Pinales > Pinaceae > Pseudotsuga > Pseudotsuga menziesii. Next base: position 1,020,166 of record LPNX010930030.1, on the reverse strand, counting down.
GATATTGAAGACAAGTTAAATTTCAGGAATTTCTGGTATGGGGTATCTGTGACAAATTGCTTGAAGAACTGGTGCCTTAATATGCAAGTTAAGCATATTAGGTCGCTGCCTATCATTGTTTTGTGGTTTTTATATAAGGCACGTAACCAAAGTTGTTTTGAAGATCTATCTTTGAATCCTTCTCAGGTTTGCTCTTTCAGTCTGGGTATGTTGAGATCTTTCCCACAAGGGGATCCTGTTCTGAAAATAAGACCTGTTTTTGCAGAAAAAATTGATAAATCTTACCCTTGGGGTTTTTTTTATGGATCAGCAGCAGAGGATTAATCCGCTTGTGGTGCTGGAGGTATACTTTATTTTTCTGACAAACTTTCCTTCTCCTTTAAAGCTGGTTTAGGGGCTAGTACTAACAACATTGTTGAACTATGTGCTTTAAAGCTACTACTCACTTTGGCCAGGATGAAGGATTGTGCTAAAATCCAGATTTTTTGCAACTCACAGTTACTTATTAACTAGGCCAAGGGTAAATTCAGAATGCACAATTTAGAATTATCTTTAATTCTTCAGGAAGTTTATAGAATTTCTGACAGTTTTGAGTTGGTGCAGTTTCAGCATATATATCGTGAAAGGAACAGTTTAGCTGATACTTTAGCAAAGGATGGAGTGAGGATCAGCGAGGGTTATTGGCTCATCAAAGAATTAAGAGAAGATTCATCTTCTAAATCTTACCAAATTTTTTGATCTGATTATAATGACTTTGAGTTTTGGTTTTATAGGACTGAAGATGTTGAACTCTTGATGATGTTGTAGCACTTATTTCTGAATGTTGTTGGTTGATTAGCTTCTGCTGTTTGATACTGATTTATATTAGTTTTTTTGAGATACTATGGAACTGTTTGAACTTATGAGGGTGATAAAGATATATCATCTTATTTTTGACACTATATGTGTTTGTTATGATCTTGTTGGTGCATTTAGCAAATCAAGTCAAGATTTGATATATGATCATATGATTTTTTGTAAATATATTGATCCAGTACTCTATATTAGTTTTGGTGATAATGGACCTGTTAGATCCATTTGAGGAATGTAAAGAAATTTACGATTTTTTCTGTGGAAAAAAAATCAAATTTGACATTTTAAAATTAACTCATAGCTTGAAACCAATATAATTTTTTCTACCAAAAGGTCACAAAACAATTTATAATTCAAGTTAGGATTGTTGGGATAGGAATCAAAACAATGCTCCTCAATATTTTTCATATAGAACAATAGTGGTTGTTGACTTTTATAAAGCTTTTAAATTCTTCTAGTGGTTGTTGACTTTTATCAAGCTTTTAAATTCTTCTCTATGCAAGTGTGATCAAACCCAGACTCAAAGTGTTTTTTTTTTGCAATTATGTTAAACTTTGATATTTCTTTTAAGTGTTGAGATATTGAATACTTAAATCAATAGAACATTCAATCACATAAAACATCCAACCATAACAAAGGATGTATCATGGGGAAAACCCTCAAAACAATGAGGATGGAAAATTCCGGCAAATCTTCATAGTATAATATGATAGATAACATAGAATGTCTTTTAAAATAGCATATTGCTTTCGGCACCCCATGTGCAAGATAAAAGAATATTAAGCAATAGAGAAGAGAGGTCAACCTGATGAATTATGCAATGAGTTCAATACATAAATAACTTGCAAGAATCAGTGCCATGCAAGATGTAGTGAATCATTACATGGGGATTTAGCCTCCCATGCATGAATAGTGAATTACCTTCTTTGGAGAATTGTGTTGTGCCTTTCATCTTTGACATTAAATCATGCTCAACTGACTTCATGATGAACTTGCCTTCTAACTGGATGTAGGATCACTTTGTTAGTATGCTAACTCAAGTGTCATCATGCAATTGCCTTAACTTGAGTGTCATAACTTAAGTGTCGTCTTTTAGTTTAACTAAAGTGTCGTATTTTAGTTTAACTAAAGTGTCGTCATGCAAACACTTTAGTTAACTAGTTCCTTTTTATTAACAGTTTAGTTAACTAATCTTAAATGAAATCATTTTGATTGATTTAATGAAGTGACCATTGTGAGTTCTCTTTTAATTAACTAATGCATACATTGTTGCATTGTTGCTTTAACTAAAGCTTAACAATATTTAATTGAGGCATACATTGTTACTTTAACTGAAGCTTTAACTGAGGTATGCATTGTTACTAAAGCGTTAATTGAAGCTTCAATTTAGGCATACATTGTTATTTTAATTGAAGGTTTAACTAAAGTTTTAACAATTTGAGTTCACTTTAGTCAATTGAAGTCTTCACATGAGCAATTCGAATTCTCTTATTCTCTATGCGTTGTCTCTTATCTTTACTACATGGTCAATATGTGTTAACTTTATTTTATATTGGCATCTTGTGGAGAGCCTACGGTCGATTAAGGATTGATGTCAACGTTTCGAGCCATCCTTGGCTCATCATCGAGACATTAGCTATGCTTGAGAAGATATTCACCACTTTTTTACCAACTAATACAGAACTAACAATCCATGGAACAGCCGACTTTAGGGTTTAAGATTCTTTACAAGAATTAAAATTTTAGGGAATTAAAACTTTCGAAAATTTAAAATATGTTTAGCTTCAGTTTTTAGGTTTCCAGGTATAATCATAATTTCAATTAATGGTTTATTTTGTTATAAGTTTATTTAGTTTTAATTTTAGTTTAATTCAATTTAGATTCATTTTATTCATTGAATCTTTTAAATTTCAATCTTATTATTAATAATAATACAAATATTTTATTTTTTAATTTGAGACTTAAATCATTTCACATTTTATTTTTTTAACTTTAATATTAATAGGATCCTTTTAATTTCGGTTTGGGTTTTATATTCATTTAAAAGATTTATTTAAATAAAAATTTAAAATTAAAACTAATATTTATTTGTGGAGACTATATATAGATAGCATTCGTCTACGTACGTATGGTTTTTAATATTTGTTTGTTAATGTTAGTTTAAATTTTAATTCTTAATTTTTTATTATTATTAACTTTAATGTTTATAAGATAATTTGATTAAAATTTTAAATGTAATATTTATTTATAAGTTAATCTAATTTTAATTTTAATTTGTTAACTATAATAATGGTTATAAGTAATTTTAATTACAATTTAATGTTTTTTAACATAGAAAGGGTTATACTAAGAGGTAGTGGTATAACCACTATGAAAAGGCCACAGAGTTTAGATGCCTTAAGGTAGCGGCAATTTCAAGTGCCCTTATGGAAGCAGCAAATTCTGGTGCCCTTATGGAAGCGGCAAACAAAAACTCAAAAAACACCCCATACTGATTGAGTTTTCCAAAATGAACTTATAAGAGTTTTACACAAAAGGAAACTATACAAAGGCGACTATAGTAAACAAAAATCCAAGAGCAGAGAGTACATGATTAACGAGATTTTCCACCGTGGCGCGAGGAGGAGCCGAGGTGAGCCTCAACGTCCAGCTTAATCACTTTCAATTCCAATTTTTCTACCTTGATTTCCAATTTGGCAAGAAACCTGGTAAACACCTATTTTGTTTGCTTGATCACGAGTTCAAACTCTTTCCTTAATTGAACCATGTCCTGATCAACATTCGCCAAACAACGTCCTCCCTCCATGTCCATTCTGTTCATGAGGCGATTCATTCTTTTCAATTTCTTCATGATATCCCGGATATTGTCTTCAACGTGCAGTGCAAGAGGGGAAGATGTTGTGGATTCAGAAGAGGAGTCCATGGTTACGCAGAGGAACAAAGAACCGATAGCACCTGCAATTCCAACAACCCTGCAAATAAACCCACGATGATGGAGAAAGAGCCATCCGCCACCTTGTATAGAGCTAGGCATTTCGCGCGTCATCATTCCAGATGATGTAGGAGTACAAGAGATCTTCGGAAGGACGAGACTGAAGGAAGGCCAAATCCAGATGACGAAGAGTGGAGTGGACGGGGAACAGAGCCGTACGAACGGACTCCCCGCTTCATTTAAACCAGCTCGTGTCACATGCAAGCACCCACATGCTATCTTGGAGATCCAGTGCGTGCCACGAGCAAGGATGGGACACACCATAAGGAGGAGGAAGGGCCACATGGAGGACCACGAAATAGACCCCATCAAACTTAAGCACACGGTCATGTAGGCAGCCAGGGCTAAGGGCTTTAGGGAATAAGACAGATAGTCCTATTATCATTCAACGCGAGAACACCTTTGTCAAGTGAAGAAGCCTAGTTCGCTGCCAAGTCAGCCAACTTGTTATTTTTCCTAAGAACATGAAAGACTTCGATTTTTTGGAAAGAGGAGAAAAAAACTTTGGATCTTCCTCATCAGTTGTCGAATCTTCATATCCTTGGGAGGGATGCTTGTAATGAGAGCTTGAATAACAAGTCTAGAATCACCAATCACCACGATGCAATTGATGCCTTGAGCTTTGGCAAGGTAAAGACCTTGCCAGAGGGCCAGAGCCTCAACCATATTGTTTGATTCAAGTCTGAGACCCCACATATAGGACAATTCCTGCTTTCCATCCGGGGCAAAGAGAACCCTGCCCCCCTGCCTCCCCTTAATTACAATTTAATGTTAATATTTATTAGTTAATTTAATTTTAATTCAAAATTAAATCTTAAATAATTTAGTATTTAATGTTAATATTTATTAGTTAATTTTATTTTAATTCAAAATTAAATCTTAATCCCTTCCTTATTATCAATTAACTTTGATGTTTATAAGATTATTTTAATTAAACTTCTATCAGTTAACTTTGATGTTTATAAGATGATTTTAATTAAAATTTTAAATTTGATAGTAATTAGTTAATTCTAATTTTTATTTTTATTTTAAAATTCAAATTCATTAGTTAACTAATGAATTTTCAATTTTAATTACAATTACAATTAAGTAATTTTCATTAGTTAGTTAAGTAATTTTAATTTTAATTACAATTTTAATGTTAATATTCGTTGGTTAATTAGTTAATTTCAATTTCAATTTTCAATATTTAGTGAGGTTTGGAAGCCACGATCTACTGATGGTCAAGTCATCGTCCATGTTTAAGTAGTTGGGTTTTTTAACTGTTTTGATCACATTTTGATTGCGCCATTTATTGTTCTTCTGGAACAATTATCAACTTGAGCTAACACCTTCACATCTTCTATTTTTATTGGGTGCTTTGTGTCATGGGAGTGCTCTGCGAATGTAGATTTCTGAGTTCTATCTATATGGATATCAGTGCAGTGCTCTTTAACCCTAGTTTGAATAGATCTTCATGTTTCGTCGATGTAGGATTTCCTGCATTCACAAGGAATCAAGTAAACCTCATTTTTTAGACTCGGGTCAATGGGGTCTTTTAATGACCTCAAGAGCTTTTTGATGTTATTCGGCGATGAGAACATTGAGTCAGTATTTTTCTTCTTCATGTGTTTATCTATTTTGATTTTGATTCCTTGTATGAAAGGAAGGAATGCCTTGTGATCTCCCACCCAAACATCAACAGGGAAGAATGAAGAGTGCTCAAGGAACTCAAAAATAATGAGCATATTGTTATTTTCAAAGTTGATAAAGGAGGAGCTACAGTTATTCTCAATAAGGAAGAATACGTGGATAAGATGAAAGCTCATTTGGATTTAAGTNAAAAAGTCATGATTTTTGATTTGTTGGTTCCAAGAATATACGGACTTCCCAAAATCCACAAACCTGGTGTTCCCCTCTGACCCATAGTGGATACCTTATGCTTGCCAACCCACAGTCTCACCAAATTCTTGGAAAAGAAATTAAATCCTTTGGTGGGAAATGCAAGCTCCCTTATTAAAGAGTCTTCATTCTTTATTGAGAAGATCAAATATTTACATATGGAAGAAAATTAGATATTCCTCATCCTAGATATTGTATCCCTGTTCACAATGATCCCTGTAAATGACGATGATCAAAGTCATAGAAGACCTAACTGATCAAGAAATAGCTAAGTTAGTAGGCTTATGACTCAAATCCACATTCTTTAGTTTTCAGGGTGATATTTACGAACATACTTGTGGAGTGGATATGGGTTCTTCCCTTTCACCAATTATAGCTAACCTGATGTTCATGGAGAACTTGAACAAAAAGCTCTAAACTCAGCTCATCCAAAACCAGAATGGTGGTCCAGATCTATAGATGATACATTTTTAATATGTGCTCATGGGAGAAAAGAGATGGATAAAATTGTGGATCACCTCAACAAACAATTTAATTTCATTAAATTCATGACGAAGTTTGAAGAAAATAATGCCCTTCCCTTTCTTGATACATTGGTTATCAAAAAAACAAGATGGAGGCATAGCCCACAATGTCTATAGAAAGAAAACCCACATCAAGCAATACCTCCACAGCCTCTCTCACCATCACCCAAACTAGAAAATGGGAGTTCTAAACACATTGATCACCAGGGCCTTAAGGATTTTTTACAAAGACCACATAGAATCCGAAAAACAACACTTATAAATGTCTTCCTAAGCAATGGATATAGCCTAGCTCAAAGCAACAAAGCCTTTGCTAAAACAAAATCCTATCAAAATAGACCTAAAGACTCATCCAAAGAAAGGAAGGTGGGAGATCACAAAACATTCCTTCCTTACATACAAGGAATCACAGACAAAATAACTAAACACCTAAAGAACAAGAAAAATGACTCGGTGTTCTCACCACCGAATAGCATCAAAAATTTCTTGAGTCGAGTCTAAAAAAGGGGGCTTACTTGATTCCTTGTGAATGCAAGAAATCCTACATCGACAAAACAGGAAGATCTATTCGAAATAGGGTTAAAGAGCATAGTGTTGATTTCCCTCTATATAGAACTCATAAATCTACATTGGGGGAGCACTCCCATGACACAAAACACCCGATAAAAATAGAAGATATAAAGGTGTTACCTCAAGTAGATAATTGGTCTAGAAGAAGAATCAAGGAGGCAATCGAAATAGTTAAAAACCCCAATTTCTCAAACAGGAACGACAACTTAACCACCAGTAAACTGTGGCTTCTAAACCTCACTAAATAAGTAAAATTAAAATTAAAATTGAATGAAATTGAAATTGAAATTAACTAATTAACCAATAAATATTTACATTAAAACTGTAATTAAAATTACTTATAAAAATTAAGTTAATTAATGAATTCTAAATTTTAAAATTAAAATTAGAATTAACTAATTAATATCAAATTTAGAATTTTAATTAAAACCTTCTTATAAACATCAAAGTAATAAAGGAAGGAAGGAATTAACATTTAATTTTAATTTTGAATCAAAATTAAACAAACTAATTAACTAATAAATATTAACATTAAATTGTAAGTAAAATCACTTATAAAAGTTATCGTTAACTAATGAATTTGAAAATTCTAATCAAAATTAGATTAACTTATAAATAAATATTAAATTTAGAATTTAATTAAATTGTCTCATAAATATTAAAGTTAATTAATAAGGAAGGAATTAAGAGTTAACATTCAAACTAACATTAACAAATAAATATTAGTTTTAATTTTAAAATTTTAAAATAAATAAATAAATATTAAAATCCAAATTGAAACTAAAATGATCCCATTAATATCAAAATTAAAATTTGAAATGAATTAAGTCTTAAATTAAAAATTAAAATAATTTTTTTTTATTAATAATAATATTGAAATTTAAAATATTGAATGAATGAAATTAATCTAAATTGAATTAAACTAAAATTAAAACTAAATAAACCTATAACAAAATAAACCATTAATTGAAATTATAATTAAACCCATAACCTAAAAAGTGAAGCTAAACAGATTATAATTTTTCAAAATATTTAATTTTCAAACATTTTAATTCCGGTAAAGAATCTTAAACCCTAAAGTTAGTTGTTCCATAGAGTGACGGTTCTGTATAATTGGTAAAAGAGGCGGTGAAGATCTTCTCAAGCATTGCTAATGTCCTGATGATTAGCCAACAATGGCTCGAAACGTTGACATCAATCCTTTATCGACTACAGACTCTCCACAAGATGCCATGGACCTTTACTATGGATTCTCAACCAACTCTATTTATTTTATATATCATATCATATTATACTAAGAATATTTGTGGGATGTTGTGACCATATTATATTACTCTCAAACCAAATGATCATATGCTAAAGTAATTCACTCTAGAGGTGGCCAGCATCTAAAGGAGACTTAATAGCAATCAGTGGCCTTGGTTAGTAATACATCACACAACATTAATGCTTCAACATCCAAATCATTTACCTCTATAACTAGAGCTATGCCTCATGGGTACCTACTATAACCGGAGGTCCACATGAGAATCTGACTTGACACACAAGTCTTGATCCTTGTCAAACAAGACTTTACAACATCATCACTTTGATATATCAAAGAATTCACCTCAACACATGAGTCATTCTTGAGTCCAACCCAAGAATTCTACTCCAAGTTCCTGAGTCCAACTCAAGATCCATACCTCAACACATGAGGCCCAATCTTGGATGCACACAAAATTAGCTTTGGGAATTAATCATGATGTTGTACTTTCAACATTCCCTCTCAATGAGGGAGGCATTCTCTTCCATACCAAGCTTGTCTCGGAAGTACCTAAAATTCATCACGGATAGAAGCTTTGTTAACACATCTACAATCTACTCTTCATTTTAAATGTACTAAAGTCTTACCTCTCTAAACCATGTATCTGATGAAGTGATACTTCATCTCAATGTGTTTCGACTTATCATGAAACATAGTGTTTTTTAGAGCTTAATACATCTTTGATTATCAAAGTGAATGTCCGTAAGATTCTCCTCAAACAACCCATCAAGTAGCTTCCTAAGCTACACTTCTTTTTGGCAAGTAGTACTAGCTGCAATATACTTTGCTTCTATGGTACTAGCTGAAATACACTTTGATTCTATAGTATTGGCCGCAATACATTTTGCTTCTGTAGTACTAGCTAAAATACACTCCCCCTCCAATTAAAGTTGGCATAACCAAGTAACTTTACCCCCACCATTAGAGGCAAATCTGAGTCTATAAACAATAGTACCTCGAAGGGACCTAAGCATGTTCTTAATGTCTATGTCTAATCTTAGACATGATCTAACTCACATCATAACATATAGCAGGTCTACTATGTATCAAATATGTTAAGGAACATATAAGGTCTGAATAGTAAGTATATCGGCAATTTTAGGTATATTATACTAAGTATATCGGCAATTTTCTCATATGTGGATATGTACTAGAGTTACACTACTCCTTTCTGCACCATGTCTCAAATATAACCTATCCAACAAATATCTGAGTCCATATCCAGTCGTACCATGTAGGTAACTCAATACATGTTTTGTTGTAGATGTATATGTACTAACTGCAAAGCATATATCTAACCTGGTGCTACCAGGTACATCTAGGATCTACTAAATTGTCTGTGTAATCCTCCAAATATGAAGAAGAATAAAATTTATATTCTTCATTATATGTGTTTCCCTGGACTTATAGGCCATCATCCCAAATGTAATGTCCCTACTTGGAATTTTGGAGAAAATTACAAGTTGGGCAAATTCAAACTTAACTAGTCATGACTCTAGAGGGTTCCAACATTGAGAAAATGGTTCTGAATTTCAAATCAAATGGTATGGTGAGTCTTAAAACATACCAATTTGGTTTATGGACACTTTTTATCTTACTTGATACCTCTGCAACCTTGTTTGGGGTTAAGGAGAAACAATGCAAATTTACTAGGAAAATGTGGTCAACTAATCCTTTTGGTTTGGTTCCAAACACCACCGAAACTTTCGAAAATTATTATGGAGGGATACTATGAGGTTTAAAAGATACTAAATACCTCAGGCACTCAAATGTCTAATCAGAAATTCATTTTGACTTGTTACTCAAGTTTTCACAACTTTGGTCAATTTCTAGCTTTAGACTAGTGAAACCCAAGTTGACCCCAATGCACCCAAATGACTTCAAATTTTGTATGGAATATCTTGATGGGTATTAGGACATCCTAATTCATAATATTAATTCTCATACACTAGGAAAGAAGGACACTAGGGAAAGAAGGACAAAAACACTAGGAAATCGATGTTAAAACCCCCAAGGGTAGATGACACTTTTGGATCTCCAAATGCAGTATGACCCTCCCAAATTTGAGAAAGAGAATGCGAATGAATATCAGACATAAATGGATGTAATTAATCATGGGTATTATCTTTGCAAACTGCTTATAAAGTGCAACATTCGCATGACCACTTTCAGGTAAATTGCATAACTAACTCAATTTTGACATATGAAAGGTAGAGTCAAAGGTTCATATCAGGATGTGACATATAGAGACCATATATAGCATAAAAAATTATTCCCCAATAGTATTAAACATCATATAAATCCCTTCATACAATTCCGGTATACAACTCATTCAGTATGGGAGTCAAATACATCAAAACTAGTGATTTAATAGCATGGAATTGCAAATGTTACACATATGGATTTCTAGGATTTTGATCCATAGAGAATAGGGACATTAAATTACAAAGTAATACATCATATATGGCTTTCACAACATCATAAAACTCATATAATATCCCTCATACAAATCTGATATAAAACTACTTCAAGATTGAAGCCAAATCCATGAAAACTAGTTATTCAAGAGCATGGGAATGCAAGCCTTTCATACATGTATTTTTGATATTCAGACTTACAAAGAATATGGACATGATATTATAGATACATACATCATATAACAAATATTGGGCATCAAATATACTAAGCAAAGCACAAGCACCACTCCAACAAGTGCGCCCTCAACATGAGAGTGTGGGGGAATGGAGAAGAAGGAATGAGAGAATAGGGAGATAGACGAGAATTCAAAATATATAGAAATCAAAACTGAAACTAAGACTCCTTCATTAATATCCAATGATATTTCTGAATTTCCTCTCCATCGACCAACTTGGAAAGTAATCCAAATCCCTCGAAATTGGTTCACAAGCAGGGAGAGTGAACACTCACAATGCAATGGACAAACAAAAGCTCTCCAAAATACCAAAGGCCAATTAAAAAAATACAAAAGAAATTTTCATTCCTAACGAAATCCTTTTATTAACTTTGTTATTCCTCCTAAGTTCCAATTTCCCTCCATGGGATTCTTCCAACTCATCTTAGTGGTTTAGTAACGCCTATAACACTTGTCTTCCTCTTCATCCTCCAATTCATTCCCCAGATCGAATGGTTGCCTCTAACTCCAAAATTCGACCTCTTGGTGGCTATTTTTATCCCTTTCATGTCATATTTTTCATATGTATGCTATCAGGTCTGAATTTTTCATACTTGTCATAGAATCTTTCATCATTTGTTGTCATAGAGTGCATGGAATCTCCTTCCAAGTGGCACACATTATATTCTAGTCTCTTTCTATTCCATGGGAGTTACTCTCCTTTACTAATTGGAATTCCTTGGATCATTATATGCTATTTTACACCACATCACCCTCCAATAACATTACATTACCCATGTGTTCGAATTTGGATGAAGATCATGCCAAGTGTGAGGGGAATTTACTCACTCAAAGGCTCCATAAGCTTCCAAGTGTCTTCATGAACCCATGCCACCTTATTTTCTTACAATTTATCATTTGTGTTACCCATTTAAATGTGAATATGGTAAACTAATGTCCTTTTGGGTCCCATAGCCCCTTATTACAAAACTTATGTCTCCATCTCAACCTAGGGAACTAGTAAATTGGTGAGCATTATTGCAAGTAGTCTTGTTTGGAAATTATTTAATTGGGGACATGACAGTCCTCCCCACTCAAGATTGCTTGTCCTCAAGAAATTTTAAACATGTGCTTTGACTAACCTTCTTTCCTTCCAAAACTTTGCTTCATACCTTAGCTACAATTTGAGTAGTGACACTCATGTACTACAATTGTGTGTTTCCAAAAGTAAAATTATGTGGATCTTTGCATATTGATATATCATGTGGCATCGCCACTAACACCAAAGGGATTAATCAATTCCATTAAAACAAATTTTTCACAAATAATCTTTACCTCCATATTTTGGAATATGTTTCTGAACTTTCAGCCCTTTTTGCCTCTGTATAATTCTTTGAAGTTGGTATTGAGTTGTGAAACTTGAATTTACAAGATTCCAAGAAATTTTCAAAGAAGAACCACCATGTTTATTGTTGTTCTACTCTTATTATAGTCACCTTCTCAATTTTTTACTCAACATAAACTCTACCTTTAGATCCCTTTGATCTAAGGTAGGTGCTTTTGCACATAGTCGAAGAGAAATATCCACTACAGGATCAATCGACACAGTTGGGCTCTGTGTGATTAACTTCAAGACCTCATCATTCCTAGGGCACAAGTATGTAAGATGGTCTCCTCCACAAAGATTACATGGGAATTTGACCTTCCATTTAGTCTTATTTCCCCCCCAGCATTTTTGTCATTCTTGTCATAATTAATGTTCTCCTTTTTATCCCCACCCTTCTTATTATTCCTCCCCTTTATCCTATTTTTTCTGGGTTGTTGGTTACCCTTCTAGTTTGACAATTCCATAGAATGTACATCCGTCAATTTGGTGGGGGCAAGCGAGCCACAGCTTGTCTAGTTGCAGACTAGTTAAGAGACAAATTTTTTCATTTGATTTGTAACCTGGTCCACAACTTTTGCACTCGCAAAGACAATGATGCTATCGGCATGTGTCTCGAGTGTAAACTTGGGATCATGATTTGACCTCGAAGCATTAAGGATAATATCGTAAAGGATCCCAAACTGAGCATAAATCAGGTCTAACTATTGATCTCAGAAAAATGGCATGTTCCTTGGTTGTCACTCTGGACATTGAAACATCCTTCGTGATATAAGGTAGTAAGGACTTAAGGAACCACTCCAATAATAATTCCAGTGGAATGTTGGCCTTAATCAATCATTTATTCTATGCCACTCTTAACTATGGTCGGAAATATGGGTGGCTTTGTATTGTCGAAAGGTTGACAAGAGTTCGGTACCGACATCATAGTGTACCGACAACTAAAATTCATTAAGGAAGACCAAGTCCAAGTCATTAAAGGTCCGGTATGTGCCCCCGGGAAACTCTAGATACCATTCCAAAGTTGAACCCATGAGGGTACATTGAAACAGTCGTAATTGAATGGAATCATGATTCAATGAATTCAAAGAGAATCATAGATGAAAATTAGTAACATGATCACCAAGATCCTCGTCATTCTTACCTTCAAACTTCAGAACATCCAAAGGAAGTTTGGAGGGAACAAGAGGCCATGACGGATCATGACACATTGTGTCATTCTTGATTTTGGATAAGTCGAGAAAATTTATCGTAACTAAAAACAAGAGCCTAGGTTGCACAATGTGATTCCATGTTCCCTGGAAATATTGGTTTTAATATGGAATAAATGGGTTCTGGTAAAGGCCATGACCTTGACAAGTTTGATAGTAACCTCCTCCCATATGACCCATGTAAGGATGCACAAGAATTTTCATATGGGGCACTCCTTGATAAGGGGGAATCATATACCTAAAACTACACTTCTGATGTACTGGATGACCCCAAGACACCTGTGAAGGCACGTAGCCTCTGGACATAAGGATTACTTATGGAAAGAGAACCATGTAACCAAAGGGATCATACCTTCCTAAGTAGCCGCTTGGAATATGGGGAGGATTTATCATAATAAATGCATTTGAAGGAATAGGTGTAGTGGATGATGGGATGAAAGAATGGATGTAAGTCGTAGACCCAACATTCACATATCCACCACCACCCCTAATAGTATGAACACTAGTGTGAGGACCGGATGAAAGCAGTGGACATCCCCCAACAAACGGGGTAGAGGGAGGAATATGACCACCTTCGAATTGATATGTAGTAAAATGGGTTGGTGTGACCCCCATCCCAACACTAGGGTTTGCACTATGACCTTGGATGGCTATGGAATACTAGATAATACATTCAACATGAAAAACATAAATATACTCATGGTAAAGGGAATGGACTGAGTCTTAGTTCCCAACCCACCCAAGAAAAAGTTTGGGATAAATCCCATGAAGTCAAAAGAATTTGTTCCTACAAGGTGGAAAGGACCAACCATATGATGGTCGATATAGACCGGAGTCTCAAGAATCCATAAAGTATATGAAGAAGAAGCCTCATGGACTCCTCCTAATGTGGGTGACAGACATGGATGGATCTCCGAAGTCTCGGAAGTGGTACTCATCGTAAAAATTCTATGGAGACCTCAATGGGAAAGAGGTCACCTATAATTTATGGCCCTCTTATAAAGAGGTTGTGAAGGTTCAAAATGCGGTAAACCTACTAAACGATGAGAAAAATGAAGCGTTAGAACTCAATCCATAATGACTCCTCAAAAAATGAGACCCAAGTAACTGTGATCCCTAAGGCCAACTAGCAAACATAGAGCACACCCCTAAATAAGCTAGGACAAATGCCCATAAGCAAGGAATGAGTATAAATAAGCTCCTGAATGAAATAGGTATGTCTCTCCTAACAAAAGCATGAGACTCCCATACACTACAAGCTGAGGTGTGTAACCAATTATAGTGGTCCTCAGCTTCAACGCATAAAGAGACAGTTGCGTCTGACCCCTACCTGACCAAGACACTCATAGAATAACCTCTTTAAGCACCCCCTATGATACCTAGGAAAATCAACTAAGGTCACCTCAATATAACCAATACTCAAGCATACAGTCGCACGCGGGATCCGCCACATGGGCAGGGTAACTAAGGCTAAAGCTAGAAAGCACCAAAGGTACTTTAAGATCCTATAAGTATCTCTATCACTCATTGATGGTAATGGATGGATATCCCCACCATCAATGTGTGTGTTGCCTCGTGATTAACTCTTATGGGAGAGTAGCTTCTTGAGAACACCAATTATAAAAAGGATTTCTCCTCTCCATGGTCATACACCTAAATAGTTTCTTTTTTATAGTCTTGGAGAATTTTACTCACAAAATCTTATTCCAAGACTCTAAAACCTAAGTTTGTTGGTGCACCCTATAAAATAAAATTGTTCCAATTAACCTTAAGTTAAGCGTTCATTTTAAGAGGCTGTGCTTACTCAAGGGATATGGCTATGAAACTAGTGATGTTATGACTCAGTAATAAAAGCAAATATGCACACCTAAAAACAATGCCAAGTGCAATTTTGTTTTCCAAATGAAAAGATGGAATGCCACAAAATGAAATGCACAATAATTCCTTTCCCTTTTAAATGAAAATAAAATGTTTCCTAAATGAAATCCTAGACTAATTTCATCTCAAGAAAACCAATGCAAGTACTTACTTTCATGAAAATGCAAAATGTAAATATTTTTATTTTCAAAATAAATGAATGAAAATGCAAAAAATAACCATTAAATTCCCAGTCCCTGCAACAAGCAGCAAGACACAAGTCAAGCCATACAGTGGGACTTAAGGACTAATGCACTAAACGTAAAACAGAAAGGCAGAAAATGACAAGAACAAATTCCTAAGAAAAATTAATAAAAGAGATTTCCAACCATAATAGGAGAAGTCAATAGACAACATAAGGACCTCAGAAGACCTAACAACACTCACAATCCACCCAGCAATCTCTCACACTAAGATACCACTCAAAATGGGAGATATGTGTGATTGTTCAAAGAATAGCAATGTATGTATGCAACCTGACAGAGGATAGACCACGTATATATTTGACTGTAAATACTGTGACCCACATATATAAGGAAGAAGGTGGTAAAAAAGAAAGCCAAGGGCCAAACCACTGCAACGAATTGTCAATGGATAAACACACTACCAAATGGGACACAAAAACACAAAGAAACTGAGAGCAATTCAAACAAAAATGCACCCAAAAACCCCAACAAAAAGGAACTTCCCCAGTATGGTCGCCAATTATGTTACAGAGAAAATATTCATATATTTTTTGGTGGACCGCAACAGACAGTATGACACCAAAAATAAAATCCATTCTCAAGTATGTTAGATACATTAAAGAAACCAAAAACTGAGGGATAGAAATCGTACCTCAACTAGAAGTTTGAAGATGACTGTCGTTGAGCTCATGATCAAAATCCTGTCCCTACAATTTTCCCTCAACAACAAGTATATTTCCAAGCATAAAATATATTAAGTGTTATTATTCAATATAGTATAATCCATTTAAACATGTATAAAGCAATTATACCCATGGATACAAATATAACCAATTGCACATGAAATTTGGATGAGAAATGGATATTTCTATTAATGTAAAAATAGAGTTACAATGTGACAACCTCTGTCGGAACCTTGTTGAAACGAGAAACTGAATCCCTCCACCTAGGCATCCACCACTTCAATCCTCCATAGTAAGGCAAGCTCACAAAGATAATGAAGAGCTTGGGATATGAACACAAATGGTTCTATCAATAAGGACAAAGCTATGCAGACTCATGTTTATGACAATAGGGAAAAATTTTGCTATAGTCTCTTTACTCTCAAAGTTTCTCCTCCTCCAATGCTTCAAAATGGCTCAATATATATATCCCTCAAATGGGAAATGGAGGGTCAAATTAGAGCGTTTCAGGCATATGGAAGGCAAAGGATCAAGTTATTCGTTACTTGATGAGGAAAACTCCAAAAAAAAAATTGAGCATAAAAACCAATGTACGCGGGTTATAATGGTGCAAGCTGCGTATACGCGAGATGCATAGATGTTTCCCGTGTGTACCTTAAAAAATATATTTTTAATGGTTAAACTGAAGCATCATGGATATAGTGGGTAAAGGCGGTATAGTGAGTCTGCATAGGGATAATGGAAGGCCATCAATGCATGAGGTGTGTCAAATAACGCTATAATAAGGAGTGTTATTCTATGGGACTCCTCTGTTTCCTCCACGCCACCAGGTATTTTATGGTGAAAATAGATCCCACCTAAACACCACCAATATGGGACATCATAGTGCCCCAAAATATAATGCAAGGTTTCCTCAGCCCCCGAACATGTACAAATATGCATTCTTGAGGAATGGTACTGCAAAAGGAAAAATGGGAACAACATCAACCCATAGCATAACTATTTGTTCCCATCTATACAACATTTGGTAAACTAGGCATGTGTGTTGACAACCAACATGTGCGTCTAAGCAACCTCCAACTTGTTGATCAGGACCTTCTCTAAAAGGAAAATATAGACTCTATAAATATGGTGGCTTGCATTGACCCCCATCATGTGAAGTATAATGGTCACCACTGCCCTCAAAGTCATATCAATAATATGCGATAGAAGGATACCACCATCCTTCTTTGCATTAGGATTTACCTCACAGTATTAGGAAACCAACTGATCGAGGCTCTATTTCCCACTCAGTGATGGATGGGTCATCTCTCTAATGCCTCATATCAAGAACCCAGTCATAAATTACGTGTCAAAATGATTGGGAGTAATTATGTTTTCAGCCAATATGAAACAGCCTAGCTAAGGGATCCACAAATATCAACTCCCATAGGATATGATCACTATGCCTCATCATTGGTCAATGCCAGTGTTTCAACAACCCTACCTCACATAGATGCTACCAAACTTGGGGTTATTGAGCCACCAAATATTGCAAATCATTTAAGGGGTGCTCATGCCATTCAATTGCCATATCATAGTAATATGTGCAAAACAGTTAAAACAACAACACAAAGAGAAACTACCCAAATTTTGGCAAGAAATTAGTGCAAGTATGTGACATGAAACACAAAAGTGTTCCAAATTGCATGGGGATTTCTCTATAAAGTCCCTACTTGTGATACCACATGACTGGTCTCATAACCAACTACATGGATAAAAATTGTAGCTAAGCATACTCATCCCCCATGTACGATGTGACCCTTCCTAGTGAGAGGTCACGCATATTCCTTGTGTGGGAGATACAATGACCAAACACACGACTACACAACTATTAGCACATACAATTTTGATATCTAGATGGATGGATCCATAACTATGCATCTTTCATGGGGCATGACCCTCCGAATGGGTGGTCATGTTGATTCCTCGCGCAAGAGATACAATGACCATACGCACGACCATGTGACTATTAGCATATACAATCATGTAGTTTATATGCACGGAGCCATAAATTTGTGTCCTATGCGGCATGCGACTATCAAAGAGATTCTCTCACTTTTCCATGAAGTTCCTTCAAAATCTATGTGGTCACATGGAAAACCCTTGCAGGATTCTGTAAGGCCACCCACGATTCCTAAAAGCAAAATTATGCAGACAGAAATGACAAGGAGGTGATGGTGGATTACCTAGAACTAATAGATTGGAAAATTTTCGGTCCAATCATTCATAATTAGAAAAAGAGACTATAGGGAAAATATAATTCAAATGGTGACAATGATTTTCAAAATGTGGACCCCACCCCTATATATAGTCATTTTCCCAAAAAATTCAAACAACTAATTTAGAAAATATGTAACTCTAATCAACAAGCCACCGACACCATCATGATCAAGATATCGATCTCTTCATCACGGTACTATTTGTTTCATTCCCCAAGTAACTTCATTAGAGCCTTATTTTCTTACCATTTTATCAAATACGACTATCCATTTTTATGCCATTTACACCATTGACTTATTTATCATGTACACTATTACATGATGGTATTGGCTTACTACCACGTTATCAGGTATATCTCCTTACCCACCTGCATATAGGCATTGTATCTTCCCTTTACACATTACATATATTGAGTTATTATGTTGATATCCTTAAGGTTCTTAAAAGAAGAAAAACCAACAATTCACATCACACATGTCTTTATACAATCCCTTATCTAGTTCATAGCATTCTACCACCATGGGTGTGCACTGTATTACAATCTTGTGTATCAAGTTCCAATGTTGCTTCACCTTAATATTGAGGAATACATTCGGCATATAACCAAGGAAACCATGCGTCTCCCCCTCTATGAACCTTTCTAACCACCCCTATGTATTCCCCAACATATTATGCTTATGGATCACAAATAATACTTCATCCCCACCATGATTGATAGACCATTTTCATTCATCTTCATCTCATCAACCCCCTAGAAGACCCACCATGGGGCCCTTCTCGCTGACTATAACACCATTAACACTTGACCATCCCTTCAGGAATGGTTTGCATGGTATGTACTCATTGGCACCACTATTCTCATTTGTAACATTTCCATCTATTAGAACATCATACGACCTAGTACCACAGTCATCATACCACCTAGGACCATTATCTCATTCGTTTTCACTTATGTTAGATAGTCCAAACTTGGTTTATGGTGTCTTCCTAAGGTTGTTGGAAGTTTTAGACCATTAATTGCTCCCAGCACCATAATTTTGGTCAATAGAGAGCTAATCATCCCTCATTAATGAATATTTGGTCCCTTAGGGCACTCCCACTCCTTATATCATGGATCTGGGTTGACCAAGGGCGCCCATGCATTGTATTTGAGTGTTTTTGGCCATTTTGGACCATTTAGGATGGCCTAGAGCCACTCCCGCTCTTCCATGCACTCCACCACGCCTACTCTACCCTCATTTATGACCAAGCATGCCTACCCAATGTTCACATAGCCATTCGTGATTGTTTGAGGTGGTTTGGGAGCCTATTGGTCCACCTAGGGTGTTTTGAGGTCCAATGTAAGCCTGCCACATGTATACCACAAATTTTCCTCCAAAATAAAACTAATTTCTCCTCATGTAATATTATCATGTTCCAGACATATTTACATGTTGGACTATAATAGAAAACTCAGCTATTGGCACCATCCCTATGTGTTAATTTTGCCTCTTTTCATTGTTTTCTTCATGTATTGTCAAATTATTTTGTTGTGAGGATTCTCTTAGCTTCTAGATCCTGCTATGAAACAAAATTCCACATGGAATCAAAGCTCAAGGAGCATCAAACTGAATTCAAAGACTTCATAGGGTTTGAATTAGTAGTCTTGGGTATCCTCCAATAGATTGAGAGTTTGCATTGCAGGTTATTCAGTGGTTCTTTGTCACAAAATGCATAGCAGCAAATGGAGCAGTCTCATGTCACGTTTCTCACTCCATTCAACTACTTTGAGTGGAAGGTCAATATGGTAATCTAGCTGGGATCCAGAGGTCTCTACATAGTTACCATGGGGACAGAAAATGAGCCAGACTCGGTTGTTGAGAAGTCCAAGTTTTTTAACAGAATGGATGAAGCGTTTCGGATGCTATGTCTCAGAATTTTGAGAGACCTCTTGTTTCATGTTGATAGTGTCACAAATCCAAATGAAGTGTGGATCAAGGTCGAGTCACTGTTTGGGAAGACTAATGAGCTACAAAGACACCAACTTGAAAATGAGTTGATCACTTTGAATCCAACTAATTTTGAGACGATCCAAGAATTTTTTCACCAAGTTCAAATCCTTGGTTCTTTAATTGAAGCAACGTGGCATTGAAAAGAAGGAATATTATATGATTTTTTCCATACTTTCGAAGCTAGGGCTTGAATGTTCAATGTTTTTTTTTACTTTTCACTCAGGAAAGCTAACACTTCGAAACTGGAGAATGCCATCTTTGGCAGACTTCATGGAGTCTTTGACTCAAGAACAAGAAAAGTTGGTTCAAATGGGTACCATCAAATCCACCAAGGATCAAGCCCTTGTTGTAGAGGTTTCAAATCATGTAAAGGGAAATAAAAATCCCAAGGATTCAAAGCAGCAAGAGAAGAAGAAGGACAAAGAGAAGCCCACATATTCTAATGTGGGTTCAAATCCTGAAAAGGACAAAGGGAATAAGAAAGAGAAGACCAAATGAACTTACAATCATAAAGGTTGGAATCCAGAGAGTGCATGAATGAATAATACAATTGACATGCTGGTGAAACTCCATGAGAAGAACAACACTCTCCTTCCATATGGAGCAAAGAAGAAGGATGGAGATTTGAATTATGAAAACAAGGAAAGATGTCATGCATTAGTGGATAGATATTCTGGATATTCCTCCTTCATTATAGATTCAGGTGCCTCAAGGAACGTGGATTCTACATAATACTCCTTCTCAACAAAGGGTACTTCAACAATGTGTTGTTTGTGCCTGATCTTGCAACAAACCTACTCTTTGTCTATCAAAAGAATCACACATGTTCAACCAAGAGGATGACATTCACTCAATATGATGTGGAAATTTCAGAAAAATCTATAGGAAAAGTGGTTGCAGTGGGTATTGTAGATCATGAGTCAAGAATGTAAAAGTTTTCACACTTTCTTCCTTACTCCTCGAGGAATGTGCTCCTATCACATGCCAATGATATCAGAAAGCTATGGAATGAGAGGTTTGGACACCTCAATTACATATATATTCAATATTTGAGCAAAGAAAATATGGTTGAAGGACTTCCAAGTATCAAATTTACCGAAGGCACTTGCAAGGGATGCATTGTTGGGAAGCATGCAGAGCGCAAGTATGACAAGGGGAAGGCAAGAAGGGTTGTACAAGTGATTGAATTGATCCATTCATATATGATAGTACATATTCCCACACACTACTATGGAAACTCAAGGTATATCTTAACATTCATAGATGATTTTTCAAGATATTGTTGGGTGTTTTTCTTCAAGCTGAAATCTAAAATGTATGAGATCTTCAAAGCTTTCAAAGCTTATGTTGAGAAATTTAGTGGGAAGAATATAAAAGTATTAAGGAGTGATAATGGAAAGGAATGTTTCAATAATAACCTATAGTATCTACATGAAGAGAATGACATTCAAATGCAACATTCAGTTCCTTACACACCATAGAAAAATGGTGTGGCAAAGCGCAAGATTAGAGCATTGAAGGAGATGGCCACATGCATGTTGGAGGCCAAGTATTTGTCTCCTAAGATATGGGTTCAGGCCATAAATTGTGTTTCATATGTTCAGAGCATATTTCCACACAAATCATTGTAATACAAAAATCCATTTTATTCTTTGAGAGGTCACAAACCAAATGTGTCTCATTTCAAGGTTTTTGGCTCAAAGACATGGGCTAGAATTCCTCCAGAGAAAAGAAAATCCTTGAAAAATAAAAGAAAGGAGTACATAATGGTTTGATATTCTGAATATGCAAATTTATACAATCTCTTTTATCAACCATCTAAAAAAACATTCATTGAGAGAAGTGTACATTTCGAAGAAGAACCTATGCAAGAGGTTAAACTAGTAGAGGGGGATTGCTCACACCCTCCACTCAATGATGATGTAAGTGATGTTTCTCTTTATGATTTTTCTGATTATGATATGGAATATGAATATGGTGACATGAATTCATATCATGAATCTCCCAGACGTTCAAAATGGGCTGAGGTAGCCATACAAGCAGCCAGTGGTCTTGCAGGAGATCCACTAGACACTAGGAAGACTATATCTCAATTTCACAATGCTTTCTCCACTTATCGTGAGAATATTCCAGAGAGGTGTTTTCTGATGGTTGGATATTATCCAAATTCATATGAATAAGCATCACATGACCCAATATGGAAAACAACCATGCAAGAAGAGTTCAATTCTTTGCAAGACAATCAAACTTAGGAGTTGGTTCCTCTACCTTCCAAGAGGAAACTAGTGTAATGTAAGAGGGTTTATAGGACCAATATGGATGCAGATGGTTTATATGTGAAGTATAAGGTATATTGGTTTCCAAATTATTATCTCAATTCCATGGAGTGGACTATATAGAGACATTTGCATTGGTGGCAAAGATGGACACGATCAGGCTAGTTTTGGCCATTGTTGCATCTAAGCAATGGGAGGTGCACCATATGGATTTGAATAGTGGTTTTATTCATGGTTAACTTCATGAATATATTTATATGTATAATATTGAAGCTTTCATTCATGATCCTTCACTTTTTTTCATGTTGAAGAAGTCTCTCTATGGCCTCAAGCAAGCTCCCAGAGCCTGGTATGCAAAGATGGACAACTTTCTTCTCTCACAAGGCTTTGAAAGATACAAATATGATCCTAATGTATAATTGAAGAATTTAGATGACTCTATTGAGATAATATTATTGTATTTTATTGATATTTTGATCACTGGCAGTTGCATTGCTGATATAGGTTCAATTAAGTCTTCATTGCACAATGCATTTTCTATGACTGGCCTAGGATTGTTGAAACAACTTGTTGGCTTGGAGATTGAGCAATATGATGCAGGTACTACGTTCATTGTAACACCCTGGTTTTGACCCCAAGGGGGAGGGGAATGTGTACCCCAGTTTCGACCCCATGGTATTGAATTGCACTGATGTAAATATTTTTATTTGATCATGGCGTGGAGCTCAAGGAAAAGGCCCCACCATGGATTTAGTGTTTTATGTTTCGGCAATTAAAATTAACGCCGATGGTTAGGGTGCTAACGGATGGCACAATATAATTTTGGACATCAAATAAATATGCAATTAATAAAAATACCCACAACTAGCTATGTCAATGCAACATTAAAGAGATGGGGGCATGATTTCACAAGGAATGGGGGGGGGGTATTCAAACCCTTAAGCCAATGGGGAAAATCCAAATGTCAAAGGGAAAACCCATAAAGCTATCAACTACCCATTTTGTCTTTTGTGCCCAGTCATTTATAAATTGGTCGGGGAAATTAATGCATGGGGATGGGAAGAGTATGGGAGTCAAATTCAAATTTGGGAAGCCACCCATTTTTGGAAAATGTGTTTTTGACTTCTTGGGCAAGTAAATTTTTGGAAATGCATGCTCAAGCCATTATTCACCCACATATTTCATTCCTCACCTATTCTCATTCACATTGGGCTCTCTCACACAGCTAAAACTTGTTGAGCTCTCTCTCCCTCATGATTTCCTATCGTTTCTTCATTTCTCCATGCCCGGATATTGTTTTCTGTGTTGTTGGGTGAATGAGAAGAAGGGAACCACTATTTTGGGGTTTCAAGAGTCCATTTTTTCCCATGTGAAGCCAGTAGACGATTTCTGAATTCAAATCCATGAGTTGGGGGTTTGTAGAGGTCGTGTCCCTGTCAGCAAGATGGGAGTTCTCCTTCATGTTTTCGGTCACCGTTCCATAACTAGGAAGTCGTTTTGTGTTGTTGATTGCATGTGTAGCAGGGATTTACATTTTGGGTGTTTGTTGAGGCTGGATTGCTCCCGAAACGCCCATAGGCATTTTTTGTTTTTGGGATTCACAATTTGGGTGTGAATGATGGTCATTTTTGCTCTTGAATGTCCCTAAACATTTTGCGAAATCGATTTTGGTTCCCAGGGCTATTTTTCCCCTTGTTCCATTTTCATTTTGGCTTCCCGGGAAATTTTTGTTCATACCCAACAGTGTGTTTGGCTGAGTAAGTCCAAGAAACCCCTATGTTGGATGGTCTGATTGTGTTTGGATGTGAATTCCTTGTGTTGGCTTGTTGCCTTAGTAGTCCAAGAAAAGCAATTTGTTAGATGGTTGGATGTGTTTTCATTAGAAGGTTGGCTTAGCTAAGTAAGTCCAAGGAACCCCTATGTAATTGGCTTGTTGCCTTAATATCATGTGAAACCCAGTTGTTCATTGGCTTGATTGGACAGTCTATGAAACCTAACAATGTGTTGGATTGACTGTGGATGTATGCTATTGTTGTGTGTAAGCCTATTGTTCCCTATTTCCTTGTGGAAATCATGCCCATCTCGGGGGTGGCAATGATATTGAGAGATTGATGAGCACACTGGCCTATGGTTGAGTGGAACATTGCAACGACATAGCTAGTTGTGGGCCAACTTCTTTTCAAGATAAGTATTCTTGTGTATTTACCTCTGCAACTGTATTTTTTTAAGGAATTACAATGAATATATTGAATGATTGAATGTAAATGAATGTATTTGCTTCTGCTATTTTATGAATTATACATCTACATGTGTATGTATTTACTTTAATGCATTTTATTTTATATGTTATGGGGATAGATTTCCTGTTTAATACTAGCAGCAGTGTAGGTCGCATCCTCTCCATCTTTAGGATGAGGGGTGGTGACGTGATAGCGTGGTATCAGAGCACTGGTTGCAACATTGGGCCTCAATGGGCCAAGATGAACATATGAGCAGTTGACAAAGAAAGGATTACCCTTTGTGGTCATCAGCAAAGGAAGTTGACAAAAAGATTTTCAAAATTTTTCTAAGTATTGAATGTGTCAGCTGAGTTAGTCAAGTTGAGCTGACACATGTCAGCTGCGTTGGCCGAGTTGAGCCGACGAAGAGAAATATAGAAAAAATTTCATATCGGCTCAGTTGGCCGACTTTCCACCGATTCATGTCGGTTCAACTGCCTAAGTTGCGTCGATGGCGTTGGCATGAAAGGTTGAGTTGAGCTGACGAGAAGAGGAAGCAAAAGAAAAAAATTCAAAAATTTTCTAAGTGTTTGAAAAATACACAAAAATCGATGAGTTTTGTCGATACGTCCGCTGTGTTGGCTTAGCTTCGTCGACACACATCGGATGGACTTGACGAGTTTCACCGATGACAAAGAAAAGATAGAAAAATTCTCAAAAAAATTCTAAGTATGGACATGTCGGCCAAACTTGTGGAGTTTAGTCGATACATGTCGGAAGAAATGGGCGAGTTTCGTCGACACATGCCGAGAAAACTTGATAAGTTTTGTCGATACGTGTTGGGTGGAAAAGTGGAGTTTTGTCGATGCCAAGAAGGAAAGAAAAAAATTTCAAAATTTCTCTAAGTGTCGAAATTTCCCCTATTGGAAATAAAAGGTGAGTTTTGTCGATACATGTTGGGTGAACTCCATGAGTTCTGCCAACACATCGAAAAAGTTTGATGAGTTCCACCGATCGAAAGCAAATGGCGAGTTTTGTCGATGTGGCAAAAGAAATAGCGAAGTTTTATCGAAACATTGGGAGTGAAATCAGAATTTTTCTGATTGAATGAAAAGGGTGAGTTTTGTCGATACATGTCAGGAAAACTCGACAAGTTTTGTCGACACGTCGAGAGAAAAAGGTGAGTTCACCGATAGGAGGAAAAAGCGTAGTTGCTCTGAAATAGAGAATTTCAAGAGTTTTTCAGTGGGGATTACAATTGCCAAAAAGATGAAAAATGGAAGTGAACTCATTCGTTGGATTGCGTGAAAATGAAAGATTTAAAAAAAATGAGGACGCTTCCCTTGACCCACCCAAATCCACAAGGGGGAAATCCCCCTTGACCCCCATTGTAATAACCTAAAAATTCGTAAAAATTAAAAAATTTCAAGTGACATAAAATGTCTAAAGTCGCAGCTAAGTAATTGCTAATGGTTAGCGGAAAATGAAATAGTTTATAAAAGAACGTGGGATTGCTTCTTTAAAAGAACCTGTAAACTAATGGGTGTAATCATAAAAACTTGTGTTAGTACTATTAATGACTTAACAACTGTAATTCTATCAGAGTTAGAAAAGGACTTGCATTTTGTTACTGCTAGATATACTGATGATTAACTTTTGTCAAGTAGGTAAAAATTCTTGTATGAGATCGGGGCTTACTTAGCATTCAGCTAACTCAATTGGATTGTTGGTTCCTTACAAGTTTAGCAGGTAAGCGCAAGATCCAGTAGGGTGTTATTTAAATTCACGTCGTGAAGCTACTTCCCTAGCATGATTAAGATGCTATTTTTTAGAAAAAAGTTTAATATGATTCTAGTCTTCAAGGAGGTAAATTTAATTCTTTTCTGTCGTTATGGCTCCAAAATAAAAAGTATAATAAACTGCATTAGCATGGTTATAAAATGCTTCCTAGTTACTATGCCGAGGAAAACAATCAAATTACTGTTTAGTTTGAGTTCAAAAACACCAAATACTTTTGTAGAAAGCAAACTTGATCTGGAATTTTAGCTAAGATGCTTTTATGGTACTCCGTCCTTTACTTAGTTGGAGCATATATTGGATTCTAGTTTTGAGCATCAATAAAATGAATCATGAACAAGAACTACTTAGTAGTTCCTAAACCACCATCCTAGCCTACTTTTGAAGAATAAGAGTTACTCTAAAACTCCTACGACTTAACATCCATAGATGTATATCATTTTTACCTTATCCTAGGTCTTTCATTAAATAAGTATGTTCTCTTAATTTCTTTTATATGCATCTTTCATTTCAAACTGAATGCACCTTTAGCTATGATTAAAACTTCATGCAAGTTGATTAGTAGTATTTGCATGATCTTATACAATGTCTTAGCAAATGAATTCAAAAGAATTTAATTAACTTTGGAATAGCCTAAGGTTACTTCAAATCATAAATTATGATTTATAACCTATGCTTCGCTAATCTCCATTACAAAATTTATATAATTGGCAATCATAATGCAATGTATGGTTTTAATTATTAATGGTTGATTGAAAATATTAGTGTTGCAGCGCTGACTATAGAACTTACCCACGCTGGAGAAATTATTTGGAGAGACACGTGGTATAGTTTCATCCACTCATGGGTTGACTTATAATTACAAACCCTACGCAATTTCTTTACAGAACGAGTGTTCCTCCTTCTTGTTGGTCGAGCTGAGAGCTCGTGGCCATTGGAGACCTGCAACCACCTTTGAGTTTGAAAATTTACTTCTATAGTATATGCTATGACTGTTGAGAGAGGTCATTAGTGGTTTTGGTCTTTCTAATGGTTGAATTATTTACAGCAAGAGTGGATATTGGCATTTCTTCATGGCTCGAGGGCTGTGCTTTTCTTGAACTTGCAACTGAACAATCACAGCTTCGGCCAAAAGTATACCTTCATCTTGTTTTTTCCTTCGCAGAGGTGACTCAAGGGCTTCTTGTCTTTCAGCACGGTGCCAATACGACCTAGGGTGGCCATTTCTCCTCAGCTTCAACTCGAAACCATACCAGGTAAAGACTTACCCTCAAATTGATTTTAGATTAATTTTCTTATAAGGGTTTTACAAATTTTAAAATGGATTTGTAATGATAAGGATTGGTACTTGTAGGTCCTTCTCCCTATTCCAGCTCTATAGATGAAAGCGATCTTACCCTTCAGTTTCACTCGAGCATACAAAAAATGGTAAGCCCTAGTTGCATACGAGGGTTTCATCCTGTACATCGTTGTGGTTGTTGGAAGTTGGTTCTTGTGGTTGAAAAGGCACGGCCTTCGTTCCCTCTTAGCTTAAAGTTTCAATGCTTATTTGTTTTTCTGTATAAGTTTCGAAACCCTTAGAGGTACTTTGTGCAAGGATGGTGAGGGCTCTAGTAGCCGTGATGGAAGCTGGTTTTTTTGTTTCTGCCTTATGGCCTGAACATTGTAACTTCCTTTACTTAAAACGATAGAGCTCAACTCTAAACTCTTTGAGGCTGTCGATCTCTGTCTAGTTAAATTTTTTTTAGTTTTTTATAATAGATTCTAGTAGGTAATAAAAGACTGTGAATAAAGTATGGTTACTGTTCGATAATGTTATTTTGTTTTTGGTTAATAAATGCACAGGCCTGAGTCTTAACCTGTAATTCTAAAGGCATTAATCCATTGTTTCTTAATTGATTTTGTTTTTAATAATTTTTTATAGAAAGTATTATTTTAATTGTTACCCTCTAAATTAAAGGATTTACAATACGAAGCATCTATGTAAATTTTACTGTGTTTAAGAGTACTATTATTGCTCTGTATTTGTTGTATTATTTTAATTATTTATCATGCAATTTAATGATTTTACAGTGCAAGCATTTATGTAAATTTTACTGTGTTAAGAGTACTATTATTACTCTATCTGGCTCATAAGGGTGATATTTAAATATACCCTACAGTTCGATAATAGCATAATTTTTACATGGTAATTTCTTAGCTCTGTTTATTTAATTTTCCCTTAATTATTTTTACAGCTGTTTTTAATTCTCATAAAAGAAGGATTAGGGTAATTACTACAAATTTGAGAATAAGATATGTTTATCTTTCAATAACCTGGGTGGTTCTATTTAGGTTACTGTAGAACCTTCTATCTTAAATCAGAGACACATATTGTTTGGAATCAAATGTTATAAGATTGTTTTGAAAATTATCTTAACCTAAACCCTAGATGATAGTCTGTTTACTTTAACTATGCTTATTTAATAAACTGTAAGTTTTTTGTTTTGTAAAGAATACTAGTATTAAAAACAATAGTTCTATAAGTAATATGATTACTAAATGTTTTTACATACCTATGCTCAGTTCTTATCTGAAGTAAATACATTTAATACATACAGTATTTACTACTTCTTTACGAAATAAATCATAAGCAAACTAGAGCAGAATTTAGCTACATTTTTCATTCAGAGTAAAAAGAATCATCATATCTACCTAAACACCCAACTGTACTAGAGTACTGCCTGAGCCAGGCATGGAAAAATACAGTATGGAATTTTAATTCCATTTATTTCTCATTTTGCATATTTACTACTATCTCTAACATAATCTGCAAATTACTAAGTCCAACAATACACAGTTACTCCTTTATTCATAAACCCTAATTAAATACTAACATGCCTGTATTGAAAAACTAGTAAACATTTTACTGAAGATAGTAAATAAATATATTAACATGAAGAAAAATAGAACCTATCAATGATAAGGTGACAATAGCTTAAGGAGGCTATTCCTCCCAACCAACTCCTAGAGAAAGCTCAAACATCGCTTCCTCAGGACCCCCGATCCTGTTCCTGGTCCTCCTGGTAGAGTACTAGGTGGAGGATATGTCCTTAAGACCTTCTGTCACCTGACTGGTCCAATTACCTCAGTAATTCAACTCTGCTCACAGCAGTAAGAACTTCAGCCTAATAGCTACAATAAGTTCAGTCTCAACAGTTAACCCCTCAAACTCACTTTAGTAATCCCCTCCATCGAATTTCTCATGAGTAAATGTATTCACCCTGAATGATCACCTCTCATAAATGAACAGCCTCAACTGTCTTCAATGGGAAATTTTATAGAGATGCCTAGGTCTTCTAGTTCAGTTTTCATTTAATGAGCCACCTGATCCAATTCCACTTTCTTGGGGAATCATGACCACAAATATAAGGAAGTTGCCACCTGCAACAATTGGAAGTAGTTTGAGGATGCTGCCACTTGTTAGTGTACTCTCCACCCAGTCTCCTCCACCAAGTGACCAGTTAACACTCTTTTAACAGCTTCCCTAAGCTGTTGTCTCCTCATTTATTTATTTATAAATAAAATATTCTGAATTACATTAATTATTCTTGACCCCACTTGGTCATCAATTACAAACTTAGCATAAAATATAACACAATGTTCCTCAAATAACATTAAATTGTTTTTGCAAATTGGGGCATGTGACATACACACCCCCTTAAATTATAACATCATCCTCAATGTTATTTATTCCTTGTCCTCAGAGTTCACCTAAAATAGAATTGGATATGCATCCTGCATATGAATTTCCAATTCCCAGGTGGATTCCTCTGGACTAAGGTGCTTCTATTGCACCTTCACCTGGCCAATGGTGCAGTTTCGAAGTGAGATCTCTCTCCGCTCGAGGATATAATATGATTCCACCATAAAATCTCCTTCGGGTTCCACCTGCACATCATTCCAATTAATAACATGAGTAGTATCATGTACATATTTTTTTAATACAAAAATGTGAAAAACATTGTGAACACTTAAATTCAGTGGTAGAGCTAACTGATATGCTACCTATCCGATCCTGGACAATATTTCAAAAGTACCACAATATCGAGGTGATAGCTTGGCACAGCTACCCAACCTCAGAGAACTCTTTTTGGGTCTCACCTTAATGAAAACATGTTCACCTACTTGGAACTCCTTTGGAGTTCGTTTAAGGTCTGCTTGACTTTTTTGTCGATCTTGCACAATTTTCAAATTACCTTGTACCTGTTTTACAATTAATTCCATTTCTTTCAATAATTCTAGTCCTAATACTAACCTGTCCACTGGATTACTCCAAGATATGGGAGTATTGCATTTCCTTCCATACAGAATTTCGAAAGGACTATACCTAGTTGAAGCTTGATAATGATTATTGTAAGCAAATTCTACCAGGTGTAAATAATCTTCCCATTTACCTGGCTGTTCCTTTACGTACATTTTGAGTAAATCCTCCAATACCTGATTTACTCTTTCAGTCTATCCATCAGTTTGAGGATGGAAATAGGTACTAAAGTTTAACATAGTATTTAATCCTTTAAACAAAGATTTCCAAAAATTACCTGTAAATTTAGGGTCTCGGTCTGAATTGTCGCCTTTGGTATTCCATGCAACCAAAAAAATTGTTTTAAGAAAATATCAGAAATATTTGTAGCTTTATAAGTAGTTTTTATAGGTATAAAATGGGCTGCTTTACTCAATTTGTAAACCACTACCATTATTGAGTCATTTAAGTTCTGATTTCTAGGTAATCCTGTAACAAAATCAAGGCTAATTATCTCCCATTTCCAACTAGGAATAGGCAATGGCTAAAGTAGCCTAGATGGATGCTGATGTTCAGTTTTTACTTGCTAACATTCGAAGCATCTAGCAATATATTCTGCCAGTTCATTTTTCATGTTTAGCCAGGAATAATCTTTTCTTAGCATGGTTATAGTTTCCTGATAACCTGGATGCCCTGAATAAGGACTTTTATGAATTTTGTTTAAAATTAACAGCTTAATCCTAGGTACATTAGGTACGTATAATTTGTCTGTATATAGTAATAATCATTTTTCATTCAAGCTGTACCATGTACTTAGCCTTTCTATTAAATTCTCTTTTACTTTTGCTTGTCATTTTTGGTAATTTTCACCTTGTTCTATTCCAGCTTCAAGTTGTTCTTCCAAGTCTGTTGTATAAGTGTTGATGGCTGCTGTAAAATTCAGCTTTGCATTTCTACTTAATACATCAGCAACATTTTTCTCCTTTCCTTTAATGTGTTGAATTTCAAAATCGTATTCACTTAGAAAAGCTAGCCACCTAGCTTTCCTAGCATTCAAGTTAGGTTGATCTAATAGGTATTTCAATCCTTTATTATCTGTCATTAAGATAAACTTCCTTCCAATTAAATGATGATGCCACATCTTTAAGGCATGTATGACAGCAGCTAATTCTAAGTCACAGGTCGCATAATTTTTCTCATGAATCTTCAGTTTCCTAGACTCATAAGCAATGACATGTCCTTCCTGAGTCAATACTCCACCTAAACCGTCATTGCATGCATCAGTACATACTATAAAATATTTATTAGGGTCAGCAATTCTTAAAATTGGTGTGGTGGTTAATAATGTTTTTAACTTTTTAAAATTGTCTTCGCACTTCTGATTCCAATCAAATTTCTTCCCCTTTTTCTGCAAAGAGGTTATAGGATTTGCAATTCTTGAAAACCCTTCAATGAACCTCCGATAATAACCGGTAATCCCCATGAATGATCGGACGTCAGTTACATCTTTTGGGACTGACCAATCTTCGATTGCCTTTATCTTTTTGGGTTCAGCCAAAATTCCTTCTTTAGTCACCACATGACCTAAATATTATCTTTAAAGAAGTCACATTTACTAAATTTTGCAAAACGTTGATGCTCTCGTAACTCTTGCAAGACAATTTTTAAGTGTTCTTTATGTTCTTCTTCAGATTTTGAATAAATTAAGATGTCATCAATAAATATGACCACAAATTTATCCAAATATTTGCGCATTACATTATTCATCGGCCACATAAAAACAGCTGGAGCATTAGTAAGCCCAAAGGGCATAATGACAAACTCATAATGTCCATATCGAGTTCTAAAGGTTGTTTTAATGATGTCTTCATCTTTGATTCGAACCTGGTGATATCCAGACCGTAAATCAATCTTTGAAAACACCGTGGATCCACATAGTTGATCAAACAGATCATCTATGTGAGGCAACGGGTATCTGTTCTTGATAGTCATTTTATTTAATTGACGATAATCTATACATAGTCGTAGAGTTCCACCCTTCTTCTTAACAAAGATGACAAGTGCCCCCTAGGGAGACACACTGGGTCTAATATAATTCTTATCAATAAGTTCTTTTAACTGTGACTTAAATTCATTTAGTTCTAGTATATTCATCCGATAAGGGGCTTTTGAGCTAGGAACTGCACCAAGTACCAGTTGAATAGTAAAATCTAATTCTCGTTTCGGAGGTAGTCCCAGAATTTCTTCCGAAAATACATTTGAATATTCCTTTAGAATTGGTATATATTCCAATTTTAATTTATCTATGTTGTTAATGTTTTCTTCATCGATTACTGTTACTGCATAAGCCTTACAGCCTTTCCTAATAGCTCTCTTAAGCTGTAGAGCAAATATCTGCCTTACGGCTGTTTTCCTAGGGATTCCTTTTACATTTAGTAACTTTCCATCGTTATTTATGCATGTAAAGGTTTTATCAAAGCAATTCAAGACCACCCTATGCTGCTCTAACCAATCCATACCAATTAATATATCATATGAACCTAAAAGTAGTACATTGAGCTTAACAAAAGTTTCAAACTGATGCATAGTTACTGCACAATTCTTTACCAAGTTAATTACCTTTCTCTTTGCACCAGCAGCTAGCTGAACTAACCAAGAACTTGCAAAATTTTCAACCGAAAGCCTACACTTTTCTACCAAATTAGGAGAAATATAGCTTAAAATAGCTCCTGGATCAATTAAAATAGATATAGGTATTTGATTTATCTTACCTTCCACTTCCACCATGGAAGTTTGATAATCTGCTTGTCGGTTCTCTAATGCTGCATTGATCCTGGGCATTGTCCTCGCTAGATCACCAACAGTCATCTCCTCCTGTATTGTGTGTATGTTGCTAATAGTATTCTTCCGATTGGGGCAAACTTATGCATAATGCGGACCATTGCATTCCCAACACTTTATGGGTTCTTTTCGCTCAAAGTTCTTTGTATAGTTACTGTGGTTGTTAGCAGATTCTTTATTCCTTTGATTATTCTGATTGGTCTGTGAATTACTTTTATTCCCTTGGAAATTCTTACTAGGAAAATTCCTGGTGTTATTATTTTTAGAATTTCGATTAGGTACAAACTCTTTATTCTTTTGTTCAAAGTTATTATTCCTTTTGGCCTTCCAGTTGGCCATACTCTCCTTTTTATGATTCTGTTCATAACAGAAATTTGCTTTTCTCATTGCTTCTTCTAAGGTTTTCGGATTGTCATACTCATTCCTGTCCTTTATATGATAAGGTAAACAACTAAGAAACCGTTGTACCTTAGGTTTCTCATCCACAATATATGGCACATACCTGAGCAGACTTAGAAATTTACTATTCGGTTCTTTCATATTCATTGTACCCAGTTTTAACTCATAGAATTCCTTAGCCCTTTCCTCATAGTACTGTTCAGATAAAAATTTCATTCTGAAATATTTCTTGAATGTGCTCCAATTTATGTTTTTCTCCCTTATACCTTTTACTCTTTTTAAATCTTGCCACCATATATCAGCTTTTCCCGTAAGATTATAAATAGCCATCCTGGCCTTCAGTTGACTAGAGTAGTTATAAATTTGGAAGTATTTCTTCATCCGAGATAGCCAGGATTCTGCTTCTTCCCCCTTCTCAGTTTCTCCATTAAATGTTGGCGGCTTGATCTTCTTGAACTCCCTAGAGATTTCTTCATAAGATTGATATTTTCTTTTCCTAGTATGGTGGTTATCTTCACTACTGTCACTAGTATAATGAGAGTTTTGTTTATATAAATCACCATATACTTCGAAAGATGGGCTACTTTCATTTTTAACTTTTTAGTCTTTTTATCTTTATGCTGATAACCTATATCTTCAGACTCAGTTCTTTTACCCTTTCCCTCAGTATGAAATCTTTCTATTAAGATCTGATTTAGCTCCTCTTGAGCTCTCAGAATCCTCTCATTTTCTTTCTTAACTGATTCCATCTCTGATTTTAATTCTTTAACTGTTTGTAGTAGTTCGGAAGAATTATTGGTTATATCTTCCTGTATAGGTTCTTTTTGAATATTATCTCGTTCAGTGTAAGGAGATTCCTCATTCGCATATTCTTCCAATCTATCCATACCTGTCATTAACTCAAAAAAAGAAAAAAGAAAATAAAAATAAAAATAAAAATAAAATAAAAAAAATCTTTGTGTGTATCATTCCAAGAAAACAACATCAACATATTTATTTAAATTTACTGTTCCACATAAGCAAGTTGAGTTACATTCAGGCCTAGTGTTTGAACCTTGTGCTCTGAAACCACATGTAATAACCCAAAAATTCATAAAAAATAAAAAATTTCAAGTAACATAAAATGTCTAAAGTCGCAGCTAAGTAACTACTAATGGTTAGCAGAAAATGAAACAGTTTATAAAAGAACATGGGATTGCTTCTTTAAAAGAACCTGTAAACTAATGGGTGTAATCATAAAAACCTGTGTTATTACTATTAATGACTTAACAACTGTAATTCTATCAGAGTTAGAAAAAGACTTGCATTTTGCTGCTGCTAGATATATTGATGATTAACTTTTGTCAAGTAGGTAAGAATTCTTGTATGAGATCGAGGCTTACTTAGCGTTCAGCTAACTCAATTGGACTGCTGGTTCCTTACAGGTTTAGCAGGTAAGCGTAAGATCCAGTGCGGTGTTATTTAAATTCACATTGAGAAGCTAATTCCCTAGCATGATCAAGATGCTAGTTTTTAGAAAAAGTTTAATATGATGCTAGTCTTCAAGGAGGTAAAGTTAATTATTTCCTGTCGTTATGGCTCCAAAATAAAAGTATAATAAACTGCATCAACGTGGTTATAAAATGCTTCCTAGTTACTATGCCGAGGAAAACAATCAAATTACTGTTTAGTTTGAGTTCAAAAACACCAAATACTTTTGTAGAAAGCAAACTTGATCTGGAATTTTAACTAAGATGCTTTTATGGTACTCCGTCCTTTGCTTAGTTGGAGCATATATTGGATTCTAGTTTTGAGCATCAATAAAATGAATCATAAACAAGAACTACTTAGTAGTTCCTAAACCACTATCCTAGCCTACTTTTGTTGAATAAGAGTTACTCTAAAACTCCTACGACTTAACATCCATAGATGTATATCATTTTTACCTTATCCTAGGTCTTTCATTAAATAAGGATGTTCTCTTAATTTCTTTTATATGCATCTTTCATTTCAAACTGAATGCACCTTTAGCTATGACTAAAACTTCATGCAAGTTGATTAGTAGTCTTTGCATTATCTTATACAATGTCTTAGCAAATGAATTCAAAAGAATTTAATTAAATTTGGAATAGCCTAAGGTTACTTCAAATCATAAATTATGATTTATAACCTATGCTTCGCTAATCTCCATTGCAAAATATATATCATTGGCAATCATAATACAATGTATGGTTTTAATGATTAATGGTTGATTGAAAATCTTAGTGTTGCAGCACTGAATATAGAACTTACCCACGCTAGAGAAATTATTTGGAGAGACACATGGTATATTTTCATCCACTCATGGGTTGACTTATAATTACAAACCCTACGCAATTTCTTTGCAGACCGAGGGTTCCTTCTTCTTGTTGGCCGAGTTGAGAGCTCACGGCCATTGGAGACCTGTAACCACCTTCAAGTTTGGCATTTCACTTCTATATTCTACGCTGTGACTGTTGAGAGAGGTCGTTAGTGGTTTTGGTCTTTATAATGGTTGAAGTATTTATAGCAAGAGTGGATATTGGCTTTTCTTCATGGCTCAAGGTTTGTGCTTGTCTTGAACCTGCAACTAAACAATCAGAGCTTCGACAAGGAGTATACCTTCGTCTGGCTGAGTCGATTTTCTTGTTTTTTCCTTCACAGAGGTGACTCAAGGGCTTCTTGTCTTCCGACACGGTGCCAATACGACCTAGGGTGGCCATTTCTCCTCAGCTTCAACTCAAAACCATACCAGGTAAAGACTTACCCTCAAATCGATTTTAGATTAATTTTCTTATAAGGGTTTTACAAATTTTAAAATGGATTTGTAATGATAAGGATTGGTACTTGCAGGTCCTTCTCCCAATTCCAGCTCTGTAGGTGAAAGCGAGCTTACCCTTCAGTTTCACTCGAGCATACAAAAAATGGTAAGCCCCGGTTGCATACGACGGTTTCATCATGCACATTGTTGTGGTTGTTGGAATTTGGTTCTTGCGGTTGAAAAGGCACGGCCTTCGTTACCTGTTAGCTTAAAGTTTCAATGCTTGTTTGTTTTTCTGTATAAGTTTTGAAACCCTTAGAGGTACTTTGTGCAGGGATGATGAGGGCTCTAGTAACCATGATGGAAACTGTTCTTTGTGTTTCTGCCTTACAGCCTGAACATTGTAACTTCTTTAACTTAAATCGATAGAGCTCAGCTCTAAACTCTTTGAGGCTGTCGATCTCTGTCTAGGTAAAAAAAAATTAGTTTTTTATAATAGATTCTAGTAGGTAAGAAAAGACTGTAAATCAGTCGAGATTTGTAAATGTAAAACAGGGTTTTTCACCTGTCAGTAAAGTATGGTTACTGTTCGATAATGTTATTTTGTTTTTGGTTAATAAATGGACAGGCTTGAGTCTTAACCTGTAATTCTAAAGGCATTAAGCCATTGTTTCTTAATTGATTTTGTTTTTAATAATTTGTTATAGTAAGTATTATTTTAATTGTTACCATGTAAATAAAAGGATTTACAATACGAAGCATCTATGTAAATTTTACTGTGTTTAAGAGTATTATTATTGCTCTGTATTTGTTGTATTATTTTAATTATTTATCATGCAATTTAATGATTTTACAGTGAAAGCATTTATGTAAATTTAATTGTGTTAAGAGTACTATTATTACTCTGTCTGGCTCATAAGGGTAATATTTAAATATACCCTACAGTTCGATAATAGCATAATTTTTACATGGTAATTTCTTAGCTCTGTTTATTTAATTTTCCTTTAATGATTTTTACAGTTGTTTTTAATTCTCATAAAAGAAGGATTAGGGTAATTACTGCAAATTTGAGAACAAGATATGTTTATCTTTCAATAACCTAGGTGGTTCCATTTAGGTTACAGTAGAACCTTCTATCTTAAATCAGAGACACATATTGTCTGGAATCAAATGTTATAAGATTGTTTTGAAAATTATCTTAACCTAAACCCTAAATGATAGTATGTTTACTTTACCTATGCTTATTTATTAAACTGTAAGTTTTGTGTTTTGTAAAGAATACTAGTATTAAAAACAATAGTTCTATAAGTAATATGATTACTAAATGTTTTTACATACCTATGCTCAGTTCTTATCTGAAGTAAATACATTTAATACATACAGTATTTACTACTTCTTTACAAAATAAATCATAAGCAAACTAGAGCAGAATTTAGCTACATTTTTCATTCAAAGTAAAAAGAATCATCATATCTACCTAAACACCCAGCTGTACTAGAGTACTGCCTGAGCCAGGCGTGGAAAAATACAGTATGGAATTCTAATTCTATTTATTTCTCATTTTTCATATTTACTACTATTTCTAACATAATATGCAAATTACCAAGTCCAACAATACACAGTGACTCCTTTCTTCATAAACCCTAATTAAATACTAACATGCCTGTATTGAAAAACTAGTAAACATTTTACTAAAGACAGTAAATAAATATATTAACATGAAGACAAATAGAACTTGTCAATGATAAGGTGAAAACAGCTTATGGAGGTTGTTCCTCCCAAACAACTCCTGGAGAAAGCTCAGACAATGCTTCCTCAGGACCCCCGATCCTGTTCCTGGTATTCTTGGTAGAGTACTGGGTGGAGGATATGTGCTTAAGACCTTATGTCACCTGACTGGTCCAATTACCTCAGTAATTCAAATATTCTCACAATAGTAAGAACTTCAGCCTAATAGTTGCAATAAGTTCAGTCTTAGCAGTTAACCCCTCAAACTCACTTCAGTAATCCCTATATAAAAGAGGTCACCGAGAAGATTGCTAAAATTCTCAAAAAGAAGGATATCACACCATCTTTCAAAACCATACAAACCATTAAGCAAAGAATGAGACCCATCAAAGACCCGATCGATCACAAACAAGGCAAAGGAGTCTACAAAATATCATGCTCCTGTGAGCTTTGCTACATTGGCAAAACCAGCCTCTCCTTTAACACTAGACTAAAAGAGCACAAAGCTGACATAAGAAATGAGCGTACTCGAACTTCAGCACTAGCAGAACACTCCCAGAAAATGAGACACCAGTTATGCCTTGAAGACACCAAGATCTTCGCAAAAGAAGATCACTACTTTAAAAGAAAACTTAAGGAAGCCCTAGAAATAAGAAAGCACCCCAACAATCTGAACAAAGATGGAGGAATGGAAATCAGCACCAGTTGGCTCCCACCCCTCCTAAACCTCAATAGACGACATTAATTAGCCTCAGCTCCCACCTTGTCTAAATTCTCTACTAAGACAACTCCTTTCCTTTGCATAGTTTTTAATAATTACATAACACCACTTTAGAATTTGGTACTCCAAGACTATTAATTCTAAACATTTTATTAATTCTAATATTCCTCCTAAAACCTTTATATTGTTTCCTAACTTTTGATATTATTAGTCCTTTTTAACCTTACATTTCAACTTCAACTTCACTTTAAAACCTTTTGGCTTTAGTTTTTAGAAAACCTTTACCCTAAATATTTACAACTATTTCGTTTTGTACAACTAACTTTTTGCCACTTATTGTTAATTAAACCTTTGAATAGTTTTAGCATTACTAATATATTTTTAGAAAACCTAAACTTTAGACACTTTCTAACCTTAGTTTGTAAACTTTTAATTGAAAATTAAACTACTTTACATAATTTATTTGCATCTTTAATAATCGTTATTATACATTATTAATATAGCATTATCTATATTATTAAAATGGACTATTATAACATTATTTATAAACACAAATTATATTAAAATATTAATAAATTAATATTAAAAACTATTATAATTAATACCAAAACCTAATCGAAACCTATTCTTAACCGACATTAAAAAACCTAAAACCATGCCATTTTCTCATAATACTCTCTGCAATTCACTATTAATAACCAAGACCAAGATCACCTACTCTTCTTCACACCATCCTGATGATGAGTCCTATTGTGGACTCGAAACGTCGATGTTAAAAATGAAATCTGTCGCTATACCGAACACCGATACTGTAAAGCTTGATTGTTACAACAATATTTTTGAGTGCTTGGATGAATAAGGAAAACTAAAGGTGGTGAAAGGCATTCCAAAAGTGATCTCTGGAAGGAAGTCTTCAGCAATGCAACTGAAGAATTGTTATGGGAAAGGTTGTAGAGTGTATGAAGCTCGTGTTTTGGAGGCAGCAGAGAATGACACTCCTAGGCTGGAGGGATTTCATATGTTACAGAAATTCAGGGATGTTTTTCCTGATGAAGTTCCGGGGCTTCCTCCAAAGAGGGACGTTGATCTCATAGTTGAACTTGTGCCAGGAGCAGCACCAATCACCAAGGCACCCTATAGGGTGAGTACACCAAAAATGCTAGAGATGAAGATGCAGCTGCAATAATTGTGAGAAAAGAAACATATCAAGCCAAGTGTGTCCCCGTGGGGAGCACCAGTTTGCTTGAGAAAGAAAAAGATTATACACTCTGGTTGTGTATTGGTTACAGACAATTGAACAAAGTCACTATGAAGAACAAGTGTTCTTTTCCTAGGATTGATGACCACTTTGATCAGATGAGAGGAACAAAGGTATTTTCCAAGATTGACTTGCGGTCTGGTTATCATCAGGTAAGAATCAAGGATGAAGATATTCATAAGACAGCCTTCAGAACAAGGTATGGACCTTGTGAGTTTGTAGTGGTACCATTTTGTTTCACAAATGCACCAACTACATTCATGTTCCTCATGAATAATGTTTTCAGTAAGTATCTGGACAGGTTTTTTCTCGTTCTCCTTGATGGCATTCTTATTTATTCTAGGAATGAGGAAGAACATGTGGAACATTTGAGGTTGATTTTGAAATTGCTCAAAAAGCATAATTTGTATGCAAGGTGGAGAAAATGTGACATCTATAAAGATAGAATTCATTATTTGAGTCACAGTATCTCAAATGAAGGAATATCTGTGGACCCTGAAAAGATTGAGGCCGTTATGAGTTGGCCTGCTCCAAGGAAGATGGCAGATGTAGGATCTTTTATGGGACTGCAAGGTATTGCAAGAAGTTCACTGAAGAATTTTTTGCATGTAAAGTGGAGCCTATGTATAGGCTGAGGAGGCCTATATGTGAACTCGTAGTTCCATGAGGAGATGACCCTCGTGGGTGTGTACAATCATCTCAGGACTTCCTAGAGACTGTAGGTAGTATGACCTGAACAGAGCAGTATGGTTGTGCCCAATGAAACCCAAGGCAGAAGCTGCCGTGTGCTATGAGAAGGATCTGATGACTGAGAACAGATTTTGGAACTTCAGATTGCAAGTTTTTATGTTGATTTTGGGAGACTGTGACCTCCTGTGATGGTTTTGAATCATGCTAACAATGGATATGCTTGTCTTGCATTGCTTAATGTTTGAAATTTCCTGTTGCTAATTATGACTGTTTGGCGGATTTAAAATTGTGTCAAGATGACATGTTGTATGTGGATGTCCAGCTTTTGGGCAGCATGTGTAAGTAAGGGATAAGTACTCCCACTTAAAAAAGCCAAACAATATGAGGATGGCCTCATGGTTGCAAAAATATGATTTTCTGCAAGAAGCAGAATTGTGAACTCAGATTTTTATTTGACTATCAATGTTATTGATCATTTGATATTTGTGAAATCATGTATACATGAAATAGATTTGAAAATCTATGATTAAAATTTTTATGATGACATCTCATGTGAACTGCATACTTGTCTGTAACGCAGGTGAGATGATGAAAGTGTGCCCTTCTAGTACATAGATTCTCAAAAGGATGTGTTTGGGATACATAACTCCTCGAAAGGATGTACTAGGTGTACATGGCTCCTCAGAAGGATGTACTTGGATACATAGCTTCTTAGAGGGATGTGTTTGGAATAGGTTTGAAAACCTATGATTGAAATTTTATGATGACATCTAATGTGAACTGCATGCCTATATGTAACACATGTGAGACGATGAAAAGATGTACTTGGGGTACATGGCTCCTCTTAAAGGATGTACTTGGATACATAGGTTCTCCCCCCCTGCCATCTAGGCATCGATATGCATCATTGGGGATGCCCAGGGTGTAAGACATCCGGTTAGACTTCTTTCCACACACATTCACGTCGTAAGGGGACTATCACGAGAGTGGGGCCTCCGTGAAGAGAATAACCCCTAGGTAGTATGATGTCCGAAAAGGAAGCACCGGATCATTGATAAGCACTTGGAGGAGGTTGTAGGCCCTTATTCCAAAGCTGTCATTAAGCACCCAAGGAAGAGTTAGGCTCTGAAGCGGGGCTGAACAGATCTCAGTTGAGAGATGCTATACAGATAAATATTGGATTACTTGGGAAATACTGGTTGATTTTCTGTAATTACACATGTGCATAATGATTCAGCAAATATTTTGAAAATCTTGTTAAGAAATGAGTCCTGCGAAAATCAATCTGACACGTGAATTAATCTGTTATGGTGCCTAGAAAGGAAGCGCCTGAGCATTGGTGAGCACTGGAAGAGGTGTTAGGCCCTTAAGATAGAGTTGCCATTGAGCACCCAAGGAGGTTTTAGGATCTAAAGCGGGGCTAACCAGATCTCGGTTGAGAGATGCTATACAAATAAGTATTTGGTTTACTTATCAAACTTTTGTTGTTGTTGATTTTCTGTAAATATACATGAGCATATGATGCAGCCATGGTTTTGAAAACATTGTTATAGATTGCATCCTATAGGAATGAATCTGACATATGAGTTAATTCATTGTGGTGTCCGAAAAGGGAGCACCTAAGTTTTGTGATCACCTAGAGGAGGTGTTGGGCTCAAGAATGAAGCTGTTAGACCTTAGTTGAGAGGTATATTTAGGTGATCTGAGGCTTGCAGAAATAGGGCTACCTTTTAATGCAAACCCGGGTGTGGGGTGGGGCAGGGTTGTGAGTTCCATGGTTCTATAAAGCCAAGTCGGATACCTACGGAACCAAAAGAAGATACTTATGCAGGTAAGTATTTGAATTACTTGTTGATTTTATGTCGATATACATGTTCATGTGATTCATCTATGATTTTGGAAAATCTTGTGAATATTGAAATGAGGA
The DNA here is from genome assembly GCA_001517045.1 of Pseudotsuga menziesii. NCBI lineage: Eukaryota > Viridiplantae > Streptophyta > Pinopsida > Pinales > Pinaceae > Pseudotsuga > Pseudotsuga menziesii. The sequence goes on along the minus strand of LPNX010930030.1, from coordinate 976,880 downwards.
TTGACTCATGGCTTGGGGCTTGAGCATAGGTATTGTTGGTTGCCAAAGACATTGGAAATGTTCCAAGATGAGGAGAAGGATTCTCCAAGACCCAGAAAAAGATTTTGTGGTGTGTACTGATGCATGCAATCAAGGACTTGGAGGAGTTCGTATGCAAGACAACCACATAGTGAAACTAAGGAAGAGTTCCAAATCATTCCATTAGACAGGTAAAGGTGTAGAGGAAGCACTACAGTCCTGATATGGCTACATGGGAGGTGCAGGATTCCATGCAATTGGCACATCCATTATTTGTTCAATTTTGCAAAGCACTGAGGTAGTGCCAGTGTAGCATTTTTGTTTAGTTTTGATGAGCACTAAGGACAGTGTTGTTGAAAGGGGAGGGGAATGTAACACCCCGGTTTGACCCCAAGGGGGGAGGGGAATGTGTGCCCCGGTTTCGAACCCATGGTATTGTATTGCACATGATGTAAATATTTTTATTTGACAATGGTGTGGAGCTCAAGGCAAAGGCCCCACCATCGATTTAGAATTTTATGTATCGGCCATTAAAATAGATGCGGATGGTTTATGTGCTAGCTAGGCACAATATATTTGGAGACATCATGTAAAAATGCAAATTAATAAAAATACCACAACTAGCTATGTACCACAATGTGAAAGAGATAGGGGCTTGATTTCACAAGGATTGGGGGGGGGGTATTCAAACCCTTGAGCCAATGGGGAAAAGCCAAATGTTAAAGGGAAAACCCATAAAGCTGTCAACTACCCATTTTGTCTTTTGTGCCCAATCATTTAGAAATTGGTTGGGGAAGTTAATCCATGGGGATGAGAAAAGTATGGGAGTCAAATTCGAATTTGGGAAGCCACCCATTTTTGGAAAACGTGTTTTGGACTTCTTAGGCAATGAAATGCTTGGAAATGCATGCCCAAGCCATTAGTCACCCAAATATTTCATTCCTCACCCATTCTCATTCATGTTGGGCTCTCTCATGCAACTGAAGCTTGCTAAGCTCTCTCTCCCTCATGATTTCCTATCGTTTCTTCATTTCTCAATGCCCAGAATTCGCAATATGTGTTGTTGGGTGAATGAGAAGAAGGGAACCACGATTTTGGGGGTTTAAAGAGGTTGTTTTTTCCCATGTGAAACCAATAGATGATTTATGAATTCAAATCCATGAGCTGGTGGTTTGTAAAGGTCGTTTTTTCCCTGTGATCAGGATGGGAGTTCTCCTTCATGTTTTCTGTCGTTGTTCCATTTTTCTCCATGGTTGGGAAACTGTTTTGTGTTGCTGAGTGCATGTGCAGCAGGGATTTACATTTTGTGTTGTTGAGTGCATGTGCAACATGGATTTAAGTTTTGGGTGTTTTATGAGGCCATATTGCTCTTGAAATGCCCATAGGTGTTTTCTGATTTTGGGATTCATGATTTGGGTGTGAATGATGGTCATTTTTGCTCTTGAATGTCCCTTAACATTTTGTGAAATCGATTTTGGTTCACATGGTTGTTTTTCCCTTTGTTCCATTTTTGTTTTGGTTGCCCAAGAACGTTTTGTTCATACCCAGTAGTGTGTTTGGATGAGTAAGTCCAAGAAACCCCTCTATTGGATGGTCTGGTTGTGTTTGGATGTGAATGCCTTGTGTTGGCTTGTTGCCTTAGCAATCCAAAAAAAACCATTTGTTAGATGGTTGGATGTGTTTTGATTAGAAGGTTGGATTGGATGAGTAAGTCCAAGGAACCCCTATGTAATTGGATTGTTTCCTTAATAGCCTGTGAAACCCAATTGTTCATTGGATTGGTTGGACATTCTGTGAAACCCAATTGTGTGTTGGCTTGACTGTGGAAGTATGGTATTGATGTGTGTAAGACTATTGTTCCCTAGTTCCTTGTGGAAATCATGCCTAGATAGGGGGTGGCAGTGATGCTAAGAGATTGATGAGCACACTGGCCTATGGTTGGGTGGAACATTGTAGTGACATAGCTAGTTGCAAGTCGGCTTCTTTTCAAGATAAGTATTCTTATGTATTTACCTCTGCAACTGTATTTGTTTTAATGAATTACGATGAACATGTTGAATGATTGAATGTTAATGAATGTATGTGCTTCCGTTGTTTACTGAATTATACATCTACATGTGTATGTATTTACTTCAATGCATTTTATTTTATATGTTATGGGGATAGATTTCCCTTTTGATAGTAGTAGCAGTGTAGGTTGCGTCCTCTCTATCGTCGGGATGAGGGGTGGGGACGTGACATTCATCCAATAAAAGTATGCTTCATACTTTTTATTAAAGTTAAAAATGGCTGAATGTAAAGCTGCTAAGTTCCCCTTCCTTTTAGGAGTAAAACTAGGTGATTTTGGTTAATCTCCATTGGTGGATATCTCGTTGTATAGACAACTAGTTGGGAGCTTGTTGTATCTCACACAGTCTCAACCTGATTTGGATTATGCAGTAGGTGTTGTTGCAAGGTATATGTAGGAGCCTCATGAGATCCATTATAAGGATACTAAAAGGAACTTACATTATGTTCAAGGAACCAAACACCTTGGGATACACTATGTTGTTAGTTCTCCACTAGAACGAGTTGGTTTTACTGATTTTGATTGGGCTGGAGATGCCACTAACAGAAATTCCACTTCAGGTTATGTATACATGCTTGCACATGGTCCCATATGATGTTCAAGTAATAAATAACACAGTCTTTCCTTATCATCATCTAAGGTTGAGTACATAGGAGTAGTGAATGCAGCTACACAGTGTGTGTGGTTGCAAGGCATTCTTGGAGAAGTTGGTTTTCCATTTGATTCATCCACTGTTATTTTGTGTGAAAATAAAAGTGCAATAAAGATATCAAAGGATCCAGTACATAGATAGATTACCAAGCTCATTGATATTCATGTGCACTACATCAGGACCTTGGTGAATGACCAAGTGACATCATTGCAGTATTGCCCATCTGTCAGCAAATAGTTGAAATCTTCACCAAGAGATTCCAGAGAAGACATTCACCTATCTTAGATCACTCCTTAGGGTGGGTGACACATGGTGATGATTGATATTCACTTTCATAATTTTCTCCATGTCCATTTTAGAGGGGATGTTTTGTTACCATGTGGTTTTCCTTCTTACCTTGGTTATATAGACTTAGTAAAATTTTGTAAGAGGTGAATTGAGCCTTAGTTTCCAAGGCCTCAAATTTTTATGTGGTTACACTAATTTAGGCTTAAGGGGGGGTGTAAGAACATCAAAACACCTAGTACCATATTCATCATGCCACATAGGACCATTATCTCATTCGTTTTCACTTGTGCTAGATAGTCCAAAGTTGGTTTATGATGTCTTCCTAAGGTTGTTGGAGGTTTTGGACCATTAATTGCACCCATCGCCCTCATTTTGGTCAACCAGGAGCTAAGTTGCACTCAATAATGACCATTTGGTCCCTTGGGTGCTCCCACTCCTTAAATCGTACATTTGGGTTGACCAGGGGTGCCCATGCATAGTATTTGAGTGTTTTTCGCCATTTTGGACCATTTATGGCTACCTAGAGCCACTCCCACTCCTCTATGCACTCCACCATGCCTACTCTACCCTTATTTATGACCAATCATGCCTCCCCAATGTTTACATATCCATTCATGACTGTTTGAGGTGGTTTGGGAGCCTATTGGTCCACCCAAGGGGGTTTTGAGGTCAAATGTAAGCCTACTACATGTCTGCCACCAATTTTCCCCCAAAGGCTAATTATTTTCTCCTAATGTAATATAATCATGCTCCATACATATTCACATGTTGGACTGTAATAGAAAACTCAGTTATTGGCACCATCTCTATGTGTTAATGTTGCCTCTTTTCATTGTTTTCTTCATGTATTATCAAATTCTTTTGTTGTGAGGATTATCTTAGCTTATAGATCCTTCTATGAATAATAATTCCACATCATAATTATTTTTCATTCGTAAAAAATAAGTTCCCTAGAATAATCAAAATGCGAGAACAATTTCATTTATTATTAGTTATTCTTTTGGAAGCAACATCCCTCATCACCCGTGACTAGTGTAATCACCCTACACCAATCACTATACACCTATTAACGCCTTCATTATTATGACTATCACCTTGTCATGTGATCCATTTCACCCACTCCATTTTTTCATTACCATTTAATACCCAATTTATAGTATATTCAGTCCATCATCCCTTTCTGACCCTGAGTCACCCTAAAACACTAGTTGAGGATTACTGCCAAGAAATATTTACCCATTCATGCTCCAATCAATTAAATTCATGAGCCGCGTTCTTACATACTCATCTCATCTTTATTCTATTATTAATCTCGTTAGCTACAATATGTATGTTAGCCGTAGGAAAAGATAGGCAAAATTCGGCTAAAATTCTGCTCAGGAATATGAAGATTCTAGTCACATGAAGGTTGAAGCTGTGACAGAGGAAAAGCTATGAAAAAATTAGTTGTGGGAGAAAGAGCTATGATATAAGAAGTAGTTGTAGAGGAATCTATGACGAAAGCAGCTGTGGGAGAAAGAGTTACGATAGAAGAAGTAGTTGTAGAGAATGTTGCAACAAAATCAGTCACGGGAGAAAGAGCTATGACATAATAAGTAGTTGTAGAGGAAGCTATGACAAAAGCAACCATGAGGGAAGAGTTCGTGATAGAAGGGTGTTAAATTTGTGAACCATTGATCTATAGGAAAATATGAAAGTTGTAGGAAGGGAATTATGCAGTGGAATAATCAAAGAGAATGTACACTGAATGGGAAATCCATGCCACAAATTTCAAATAAATCGGACTAGAATTGCTCAAATAATCACAACATATATCTTCATTCATTAATTAGTAATACAATGGTGTTACAATACATATAATTTGAATTCCATGGATAGGATTTGAATATAGCAACTGAGACTGACTAACTAGCTAACTCGGTGTGTCTAAATCACTGTCAGAGGATCACTAGTCTAAAACCACTTATACTATGAAATGAGAGCTCGACACAGTTCTCATTTTTCTCTCTCCTAATTTTAGTAGTTGTTTTTACCTCCATTTCAAAAAGGGTTGATACCAGTGTCACACATTTTCAATTTGAGGCAGTTTTTTGGGCCTTTGAATCATCTTTGTCATAAAATATTTTTAATTCCTATTTTCAAGTGTTTTTTTTAGAGATTTAACAAAATAACATATATTTAGAAGAAATTTATAATGAAAAACATATACATTTTACAAATTTTTCTTTAAAATAAGACATTTTATGGACAAAATAAGACATTTTTATTGACAAAATTGCAAAAAAATCCAGAAAATAAAGACATGTAAAACCATTTTCAATGGATTTTCAGAGGTTTTTTGTATAAAAATGCTACCATTTCATATTAATTTCCAAAAAGTGACAATTCACATAAATTAAAGAAAAACTATACCATATATTTATAAATAACATATTAAAAATATTACATATAGAAATTTTATTTCTAAAATTAAATGTGAACTCAAAACATTACTAATATATGTGATCATATGAAGTGTTTCATATAGATTAAAAGGAAGCCCTCACTTGATTGTAAAGATCCAACAAATATTCCAATATGTTTGACATATGGGGTGTACAGGCAAGAAAATATTAGTAAAGCCCTCATAAAATAATAAATCAGAATTAAATGTCCAAGGAGAATTTTATTTTAATCCATATTTAGAGTTTTTTTTACTTTTTATTTTTAATAACACATTTATTAATTTTTATAGATGGTGTAGATGTGAATGGATGTAAATTTTGGCACAATCGTGTCATGAAGGTCGACTTACCTAAATGATGAGGAAACTAACACTACCAGTCCATAAAAAAGAACATGTTACCATATGGATTGCATGCAAGCTACCCCACTATCCAATCGTCATCAAACTGCTTCGGGAATTTTCAAGAAGAGACCAACAAGAGGAAGGATGAGGCACCAATGTATTAACAGTATATTCCATGTGTTTCCTCCTCTTTTCAAATTGTGTTGCAGAATCAATAACCACACAATTTTCAAGTTACCGAGTAAGAGAAGAAACATATCGTTATGAAAGGGGATCACACTGGCACATTGAAATTGATACTATCCATTTTCTGTTACAAATTTCATAAAGATTGCAAGCCTTTATGATACAATAGAATGTCGTGTTATTCTTGAAGAGAAAGTCCTAAAGATTGGTATATTTCATAAGTCACCATGTTACCATCAGAGAAACTTAGAAATCTTTGTTGGAAATCATGGGATTATATGGTATGATAAAGTTTGTTTGAAATCAATATTTTATATTGATTCAAGGATATATGTTCTTCAACAAATTGAAGAGACTCAAAAGATTGTAAGATTTAGTATTAAGTTAAATTATGATTAATAATTTTTTCAAAGAATAATATATGTTAATGATATAAAAAAAAACCTATCGCCTCCTCCATTCTAAAAAGTCTCATAACCCATAATTATTTGAATTAACCTTTAAACCTTAAAACAAAGTAAAATTGAAAAAGACATATTTAACATTAATGTAATATAAACTCTAACATAACTTTTATGTACAATGTAGAAATTTAAAAACACATACATATCATTAATGTAATATAAATTCTAACATAGCTTTTATGTACACTATAGAAAATGAACTTAGGAATTGTATATACCATTGGTGTACTTAGATATTCATATATATATATATATATATATATATATATATATATAAAGTGTATGTAATTTGAGTGGATAATAACTTTGTTGTTGTCTAATTTTTTCAATATGATTCCGCTTTATAACATGCACCTTAAACCAATTGTTAAATATATACAAAAACATGGACAATTGTTAAATATATATATAAACATGGACAAATTGTTATAAAATAAATACATACCAATTGTTAAATATATAAAAAAATATGGATGAATCATTATAAAATAAATACATAAAAGATTGTTGTCTCCTTAAACCAATTGTTAAATATATATATTTTACATAGCGAGTGTTGATGATGGCCTCTTGCTGACTTTCAAAGCCGAGCACTTTTGTCGACGGCCATTCCTGATAACTCACCTGGTCCAGTTGGTTGGTCTACTGGAGGGGAAAAGAGGATGGAGCGGAGCTTAGGTCGAAGGCCATTCCTAATATACCCTTAAATCACATTCATAACTCGCCTGGTACTGTTGGTTGGTCTGCTGGAAGAGAAGAGAGGAGGGAGCGGAGCTCAGCTCCCTCGGGGGCCAAAGCGCCACCCCTCACGGGCGGCGCGATTCTGAGAATCGCGCCGCCCGTGAGGGGTGGCGCTTTGGCCCCCGAGGGAGCTGAGCTCTGCTCCCTCCTCTCTTCCCCTTCAGCTGACCAACCAACAAGCCATTCCTGACATACCATTAACTCATCAATGATTTTCTAGTTGGTTTCTTTTCCAGTTCTAGATCCCTTTATTAGTTGATGATCCAGACCCACCCATGGGAATTCATTCACTCAAGAATCAATGGACGTAAGTTTCCAATACATCCATTGGATAATCAATTGTTTCATCACCAGTTGGAGAATGACTCGACGAATACCCCATTCATACCCCATCCATATCAGAGCCAGTTTCAGAATCAGTTATCGGATTCTGCCAACCAAAATGTATGGTAAGGTAAGAACTTCTTGGCTAAATCCCTCCCATCTGGTGGCGACTTGGGTGCAATGGAGTTTGTTGAATGGCTCTCCCTACCTCACCTTCCGGAATGTATCTAGCCCCTTCCTAAATACCCTAGCCCCTTCCCTGGGGACTCATTGCGTATGGTGCTCGAATGATGAATCAACATATGTAAGTTTCGTCACTGCACCCAGTCGAGGTAGGAACTCTGTGTTTTATATATGTAAGTGCTGTAGTAACCATTGTTTCGTACGTTTCGTCCCGTCTCGTGTAATATGGGGGAACCCGGTGTGATGGCTGCACGGTCAGTGGATAGAGTATAGAGAGAAGATATCAGTAGTTTCAAAGTATTGGTTTCAATAAATCAAGCCAATAAATCAAGTCGATCAATAAGAAATGCCTTTCCCGGAAGACCTATCCCCCATGCACCCACGCGAAAGATCGTAATTCCATATATAATTAGATCTATTTGTATACGAGATTATTTCTTTTTGAGTTCTCCTTATGATCAAGAGATGCATAATTCCTTACAAGTTGAAATAAATAGCCAGCGATTGCATTTATCCTAGTCATCCTGAACTCAGCAATTGCGGCAATACTAGCAAGGCCAAGCGGACATCCCCCTAGTAGCATTAAACATTTTCAATGTGGGTTTTCCACAAAAAAATCCCTTCCAGAGGTACGAGGGAATGCAACCGAATGGGTAGTCACTTTCGATATGAAATTGAGGCATCAAGATATAAAAAATCTAGTTTACAGCGCCATAACTATATTCAAGAAAAAATCTAAGGTCAATCTAATTTCTTTATTTTCTCAAGTCTTCATCTTCCCCTTCCTTCTCCACGGTAAGCCTGCAATCAATCAATCTAGCAAGCCGCAATTAAATAAAGCAAGCCTTCCATAAAGTTTATCGTAGTCAGTTTGCAAGAATCAAGATAGATTCTCAAGCGATATAAAATCTAAATTTCACACGAAGTAGAATAAACATATATAATGTGAGGTTTTATCTTATTATAGGTGGTCTTGTGTATCTCCTCTCCTATTGTGAAGGTTGGATTAGGTCTTGTTGTACGTGGACTTGGAGGTTCCTTACACGTACTGGGTGGCCTTGTTGGAGGTGGGGCTTGGTTGGGGGGGGGGGCATGTATTTGGCTAAAAGTTATAGGCGGATTATGGGGAACGGTTCATATATCCACTGTCTTTCTGTTGCGTATGATATTCTTGCAATCCTATTGCGTATGATATTCTTGCGATCCTATTGCGTATGATACTCAAAATTGATATATCTCTTCGTATGTAACAATGCTTCGTCATTGCCTCCATTCGAGGTAGTACCCATGTGTTCCATCTATGTAAGCCTCGTCCCTTTCATCCCGTCCCTGGACCATTCATTCAGTGCACCCAAGACTTACAAATATTCCTAGATAGTGACCCTAGACCTTGAACCTCGATCCTCTACATCGACCTCGGCAAAATAATTTCCCTATACCTTGAACCTTGACCATCTACATAAAAATATACCTATACCTAGATACTTACCTCTATGCAATCATCGAAATGCTCTTACCTACGCTAAACACCCTCCCTCTACTCATCATCTCAACCTGAATCAGACCATTCATTGGTGTAGGGAGCCATGCCCTTTAATGTCGTTTACCTGGGGGCTGTGAATTGCTTTGAGGTTTCAGGTAAAAGTAAGGAGGCCCACCCCGCATAGCCAACAGATTCGGACCAGTTCAGGAAGTTTCCCTAGTGGCCCTAGTGGCCCTAGTGGCAGGATGTCGTCGATGACAAGGTTCTCAACTTCTTATCATCATGGTATACTACACCACCTACCTCTATTGGTGTTGGCTTGAAAGGTTCGATAGATCTTGGCCTTCATAACTTAATAGTACTTTTATTAGTCCATGCACTTAGCACTTAGTTCCATTAGAACCTCCTGGGCACTTACTTGTGTGGGAAGACGTACCTCCCCAGGCTCTTCTACTTACTCTTGGAAAGTGCAATAAAGTAATAAATCCAACCCAACTTCTCATCTCCTTCCTATCATCTATAGAAGTGGGAAAGGTTGCAAGGGTAGATTTCCTAGAGATAACCTTCCGTAAATTGCTTTCTAACTAAAAAAATCATAATCTCCATTTTTAGAAAAGATCAAGTGGAAAAGTTATAAAATATATATTGCAATTATATGTCAAGAAACTATCAGTAAGGTAAGTATAACCTCTATTTTGGATGGACTAGGCATTTACACCAGGCATTTACACTTTACCCGGTATCAGCATGCAGGTTGTCCCCTTGCCGGTGCTGCTGTAGCTTCTTCACCTGTGCCGTAGTGTCATTATTTCCATCCTGCCCCCTAGGCAATTTTAATAAACAAAAAAGGCTAATTGAGTGAAAGTCAATTGAACTGGACTATCAGATATGATGAACAACTAGAAAGATTGCTATGGCTCAACAAACATAGCCTATGTAATATGCTCGTGAAGTAACTAACTTACTTACTATTGTGGCAGACTTCTTCTATAGCCAATAGGATGGTGGAGATTTACCCTTCCAAGTTAACAATGGATTACCTGCATCCACTCAAAGTTAATTGCTCGTACTCATGCAAGAAGGAACATCATGAAATGCAGTAGTAGTGTCCCCGTGGAGTTCAAGCTTGACTGCATACATATTTTCTAGCTGTGATTCTCAGGAATGGCTTGTTGGTTGGTCAGCTGAAGGGGAAGAGAGGAGGGAGCGGAGCTCAGCTCCCTCGGGCGCCAAAGCGCCACCCCTCATGGGCGGCGCGATTCTGAGGAGAGGAGGGAGCGGAGCTCAGCTCCCTCGGGCGCCAAAGCGCCACCCCTCACGGGCGGCGTGATTCTCAGAATCGCGCCGCCCGTGAGGGGTGGCGCTTTGGCGCCCGAGGGAGCTGAGCTCCGCTCCCTCCTCTCTTCCCCTCCAGCAGACCAACCAACAGGACCAAGTGAGTTATGAATGTGATTTAAGGGTATATGAGGAATGCCTGTCGGCAACAGTGCTCGGCTTTGAACGTGACAATGCATAGTCAATGAGCAAGAGGCCCATGATCAACAGTCGCGATCTAAAATATATATGAAAGAAAGAATTGCAGACAACGAAGACACTGATATGAAGTTCAAATCTTGCCGCCTTCTTGGGGTACGTATGTGTTTCCTTCTTTTCTAAGCTTCTAAATTTCGACTTGTTTTGTGATATGCTAAAGTGTGCATGTCGTCTTCCAACGAAGCTAATGGAAGTGTTAACCTTTATATGATTGCCAATTTATTTGCCCTTTTTTGGTTGAATTCTGAGTTTATTGACATAGAAGAGAGTGTTGCGTTCTTTACTTAATTAGAGGAATTTTGGGGTCTAAAATGGGCCTCCTAAGGAAAATAATAAAATAATAGTTAAAATAATAAAATAATATTGATTAATTTTGGAGGAAGAAAGAAAAAAACTACTTTTTGTGTTCGTATTTTCGACATATCTCCCTGTGTTTTTACTCAAATTTCGATCGGGAGAGCTCGTTGGATGCGGAATTTGATTCCGCATCCAACGAGTACCCACACTGCATACTTTTGACGGACCCCACTACCCCAAAAACAACAAATACCTGGAAAAATGTGATGATGATGTCATCCAACGAGCTCTCCCGATCGAAATTTGAGTAAAAACACAATGAGATATGTCGAAAATATGAACAAAAAAAGTAGTTTTTTTTAATGACAAATATGTCAATTCAACCATTATGGTTGACTTATTTTATTGAAATTCTATTGGTTCCTGAATTCCAACTCACAAAAACTTATTTTGGCACATTTTCTTATAAGGCCCATTTTAGACCCCAAATTTTCTCTAATAAGTTTTATCGTTTTCCAAGGCTGTATGTAGGGCAAGGCAGTTCTGTAACTTTACTTGTGACGGCCTAGGATTGAACTTGCTACCAACTGTTCGCAGTTTCCA
>LPNX010930030.1:800227-964178 GCA_001517045.1 Pseudotsuga menziesii | reverse complement strand
TCATTTCCTTGATTTTATATGGTTAGTGTGGTGAAATTATTTAAGACTTTTTTTTTTGTATAATATGCAAGTTTCAAAAGAGTTGTAATTTATTTCTTGAAAAAAAAAATTTCCAATTTAGGGGTTGATTTTAAATTTTTTGTAAACAACACTATGTGATGTTTAGGCCATGGCTCTATTTTTTACCCCAAAAAAAAAAAAGTGTATACTGGTATCAACACTTTTCTATTTGGGGGGTGTTTTTGGTGTTTTTTATGCAAAAATCATTGTTTTTATGGCTAGAGTTCTTGTTCTTAGTATAAAGTTCTCATTTCATAGTATAAGTGGTTCTAACTCAACATGTCTAAATTAGTCTACAATTAGTTAACTGATGAGGTAGGTGGTAAAAGGTACCACTCTCCCTTCATGCATGCATAACTAGCGCTATTCTAACTTCGAGTGATCTAATTGCTTGTAGTCGTAGGTTGACTCAGCATAACTGCTTACCAACTGCAATCAACTGATGGACGCTACTGGTGGCACTCAAAGTGGGCTCTTATAATGTAGGGATTGGCACTGGTGGCACCAATGGAACCAATGGAACCAATGGCACCAAAACTCTAGTAAGGTGATAAATTAACTCCTAAGTTAGGAAATAATGACAAATAGAATTTATTGGACAAAGGAGGATTATTAATCCTAACACCCCCCCTTTAATCCTAACTGTGGACAACTTGGGCCCTAGAAAATAGGCCAAAATTCACCCATACAATCTAAATGAAAAATAAAATGTTTAATAAATTAAGGAAATGGGGAAAACCTCATGGGAAAAACCACCCCTCAAAATAAGCAAGATTCATGAAACAAGCTATACTTAAGAGAAAAAATTTCTCTTTGGGTAAAAAATTGCAAAGATTTTGTTGCAATCTGCAGCACTGTGTAGAAATAATGTAGTATCTTGGTTCTTTCGGGCATCGAAATCCTGGGACTGTGCATCTGAACCTTTCTATCTTCTTCTAATCTATTGAATGTTTCTTTTGTATCTTCTTTCTGGAGGAGGAATGGAATGATCCATTTTTTTCTTCAGTGGGCCAATTTGTGGATCATTCACTATCATCAAGTAGCATCTCTGTGGAAGTTTGTTGCACCACTTTGTAGGTAGCAAAGATGTGTGAGAGAGTGCAACATATTCATTCTGATACTAGGACCTTGTTCTTTTTCTATCATTTGGATCCCCAGAATCATTCCCAGCTCCTTTAATGAGATTTTCAACCCATTTAGCCTTATTATTTGGAATAGGAGCTGGATCTGGATCTAGACCATTTTGAGATACAATATCAATATCAAGATCATGTTGATCTTGTTCCTCGTCTTCTGAAACTAAAATTTTGGACAACATATCATTATCTGCAAATGGATATGAAAGAGATTTTGTACCTTCCCTTTCGAATGGTTGTTGAGATTGTCCTGGAGTTGCCATATGGAAGAAAGTGTGAAAATTCATATGCCTTGGAGGCATGGTTTGAAACACCCTTCATTATAATATTCCAGGTTGAGATATCTGATATCTCCACTGAGTCGGGACCAAATACAACTTGCTTTGGCGATCCAGTATGTGTCATCTAATAAACATATGACAAATTTGTTGCAAGAGAGGGCACATAGAGTACATTCTTGAACTCTCCATGCTGGATTTTAATAGAACCTCTACCTGATGCTTGGATCTGAGGGTCATCACCCATGTAAATGTTAGGTCCTCATGAGAGACTGAGAGTGGTGAAGGATTCCCTTGAGACAACCATGTGGTTGGATGCTCCATAATTTATTAAGTAATCCTTTGACTGAGTGAAGCCTGCTTTCAAAGCATGGCACCTCTCATATTCTTCAGTCTGATCTCCAACTCTAGACATCTCTGCACCTTGTGGAAGGGAAATATTGTTTTGTTCAAGGAGTGTTTTCAATTGGTCGATGGTCTTCTTCGTGCATTAGCTCTCTAGATGAAAGCCTCTCATACAATATGGACACTTAGTCTTCTCGAATTTCTTCTTTTTCTTGGAACCTGAGGATCCATTAGAAGATATATGATTCTCCTTTGGATTCTAATCAGTGTTTTTGGCCTCCTTCCCTTTGTACTTCCTTCTTTATTGCGTATTGTTTGAGTTTGTCACTAAGAGTGCTAGGTAACTCTTGGAGGTTCGAAGCACTCCCATTTGAACCAATTTATCTTGCTCTTGTATTAAGGACTCAGCAAAAGCATCTAGACAAGTCATCTTCCAATTAGGGATGGAAGATCTTCCATGATGGAATTTTGAGACAAATACTAAGTATTCTGAGCCAAGCTTTCTCAACACTGATAGCACAAGCTTCTCATCTTTCCTCTCTAATCCACATTGTTTGCATTGCAGTACTAATGACTTGTATTTTGTAAAGAACTGATGAATAGATTTGAAATTGTCAGGCTATAGATAAATGAGCTAATTCTCCAAAATATTCCCTCAAAGATTATCTTATTTTCCAAACAAATATTCAATCTTATCCCAAGCTTCCTTCGGAGTCCTTATTCCATCAAGGTGGAACAAAATATCCTAGGATATATGAGTGCACATGAAGCTGAAGGTCTCATCAATCCGATTCAAAAACTTGTTCTTCTCAACATACTGCTTGGGCTCAGTTTCTCTTCCCATTGTTATCCTAAACAGACCAATTGATCAGTCAATTCCTCGAGAAGCTACATAGGTACCTGCAAATAACACTACAAAACCAATCCAATTCGCAAGCATATGTCAGTTCAAGCCTTTCCACCTCGACATGTACACTTTCTCATAATCTGTCACACCTAGATAGACTTCTCTGGACAGAATCTAGAGGGAGCAATGCTATGATTCCAAGATTTATGTGGAAACTCAATTGCTTCTGGTGTACATTGGATATTGGACAAGACTTACTGCTAGCATGAACAAGGATATGATACCATGTTAAATTTGTGAACCATTGATCTATAAGAAAATATGAAATTTGTAGGAAGGGAATTATGCAGTGGAATAATCAAAGAGAATGTACACTGAACGGGAAATTCATGCCACAAATTTCAGATAATCGGACAAGAATTGCTCAGATAATCACAACATTCATCTTCATTCATTAATCAGTAATACAATGGTGTTACAATACATAGAATTCGAATGCCATGGATAGGATTCAAATCTAGCAACTCAAACCGACTAACTAGATAACTCGGTGTGTCTAAATCATTGTCGAAGGCTCACTAGTCTAACTCCACATGTCTAAATGAGTCTACAATCATTTAACTGATGAGGTAGGTGGGAAAAGGTGCCACTCTCCCTTCATGCATGCATAATTAGAACTAGGATAACTGAGGTTGGTCTAACTAATTGTAACTGGAGGTTCACTCAGCATAACTGCTTACCAACTACAACCAACTGATGGAGGTTGTTAGTGGCACTCAGAGTGGGATCCTATAATGTAGGAATTGCCACCGGTGGCACCAATGGCACTAGTGGAACCAATGGAACCAATGGCACCAGTGGCACCAATGGAACCAGTTGCACCAATATTCATGTTGGCACCAAAACTCCAATAAGGTGATAATTGAACTCCTAAGTTAGGAAATAATGACAAATAGAATATATGGGACAAAGGAGGATTATTAATCCTAAAAGGGGAGTTGCGATGAGAGAATCCATGATGAAAGGAACCACGATAGAAGAATATGTGCATCGGTTGAAAAGGACAGCTCGAGAAAATGTGGATAAGAAGTCAATTAGGATAACACATTATTTAGGGAATAAAGCATATTGTCTTTTGGGATGATAGTGCCTACTGACAGTTGTAACTGAATGTATGAGAATACAAATGACAGAATATTGGCTAACATAATGAATTTGGTTGACTACAATATGTAAGATTCTATAAAATGAATAACCCAGGCTCTGTGTAGGTTACACACTTAGACATATACACTTTTGGTTTGTCTGTGTTAGTCATTTAGTCTTGTGTCTATTTGTAGAGTTGTAGAGTTGTAGAGAAGAGAGAGTCGATCCAGGATATGTGCGGATTGATAGTAGGGAGAAGGAGAGGAAAGTTCAGAGACCTGATACTAGAGAGCATGAGAGGAGAGAGAAGTTTGTATATATTGTAGAGAATATCTAGAATAGATTCTGCAAGCTGAGTGCGTAGAGGAAAGGTGACATATATTTCTCATGCCGGATGAAGAGAGCCTTTGTGGTTTTTCCCGAATGGTTTTCCATGCTAAATTTATCTATGTGTATATTTGATGAATGTGCTTGTGTCGAATGAATGTATGTTGTGAATAAATGTATTTGCATTTGCTTATGAATGAGTCATTATATGCATATGTCGCATTGTAGTTTGTTGGAATCACCAATAAGGAAGTATATTAATTGTTGTAATCTATGTCAACGGATAAGTAGATTAATATCTTGAATGCACACAATAAGAGTAAGTAATATAACCACCGACTTTGGTAGAGAAAGCTAGTAAGGTGCCAAGGAAGAGGAAATCCCCACACAACTGTAGAAACCTAGTTCTGGAAATTACCCATAAGAGATATCTCGGGTGAGACTGCATCTGCATAGTAGGTGTTGTCGACTGAGCCGTGCTCTGTCAGGTTGATATCTTGGTCTTTGTTGACAAACAAACAAGGGTATGAACCTGGGTCGAAGGGAGAAACGCCAACAAATGGTTCCTTTACCAAAACCGTGAATAATTTTGTGAGGGATATATTTTGGCAACCAATGAATCCAGAAATTCAAGAGTGGGTGGATTTAAAGCATTAGAGTTTGCACAATAAGAAATTAAAGGATCGTGGTTGAATCCGACAAAGTGGTTGGAGTGATACCTCTATACGGATATTCATGAGATTTTCTTTTGTGAGTTTCCTATTTTGTTTTATGAGTGGTTTTTGAAGCTAGCAACCCTGCAAAAAAAAATTCAAGGAGAACCGACAGAGTGGAGTCCTCAACTGATTCAGCAGCAAAAAAGAAATAGCAACCCCATATCTAGGGCAGCTGATTTCTAGGTTGATAGTATTTTTGGTGGATATATCACAGTAATCATCATCGACACTATAAGGTCATATAGTGAAGTAGAAAGAGAATTTTTCCAAGGACCCAGAGGAAGGTATTGAAATCTTTGAAAATCTCGATCAAAATGCTCATATGTGAGAAAGGGATCCTGAGAATGGAATCCAACAAGTAAAGAACTGTGTATAAATACTTGGGTCATGTTGCAGAAGAAGTGCGAGATAAATGGAGCAAAATAAGTTAACATGTTCCCTGGTAATAGTGGAACTGCACTAGAGGGAGGACAGCTAAGAAGTAGAAGGAGATTTTGGCCGAGGAAAAGAAGAAGAACTGTGACAAGAAGAGGAAGTTGAAGTACGACCAAACGAGAAGACTACATGTTGACGTCACAATTTGATGGAGGTTCTTGCAACGAAGAAGAGGAATACCAGCCTATCCCTGAAAGGGAAGAAGATGAAGAAGAAGCCCCAGAAACATAGTACAATTACGACGCACCTACAACCCCACAAATGTCTTCAGAGGAAATGTCCAAAAACTTCTCTCTTAGTAGGTTTTTCAATACAAGTAATACTAACTTTGTGAATAATGGACAAGGGCGTCCTACTAGCCAAATTTGTATCCAGCAGTAGCAAGGACCAATATAATGGCTGGGAATGATATTAAGTTGTCGATATTCAATGGAAATGGGTTAGAAGACCTAGAGCAACATTGGTTTCTATGTGAAGTCGTATGGATCGTGCGACAAGTCCAAGATGACGCAATAAAGAAGGTGCAAATGATCACAACCCCGAGGGGTCGTGCGTTGGACTAGTATATGAAGTTCTCTATCAATTTGATAGGAGTCACATAGAAAACACTCGACCAAATTCACGTGGGATTAATAGATGAATTCAAAAATCCCAAATCTAAATCTCAGTGTATTACAAAGATTAAAGAGATAAAGAAAGTGTCTATGGAGTTTGTATGGGACTTCGACCAGAGTTTTAAGACGTTGATGGCTAAAGTAAGGTTCCATATGTTGGGCGCACTACATATAGATTGGTTCATTGCAATGTTGTTACCGCACATCCAGATTCCCTTGATGCAACAAAATATTGCATCGTAGACTGAAGCACTGGAGTTGGCCAGGAAGCTTAAATCCTCACATGTAGGAGAGACTGGTGCAAGAATGATGCAAATTCAGTCGTAACTAGCCAACCTTACGCTGCACCTCCATGACATTATAAAAGGGAACTAAGTCCAAGAAGAACTATGTTGTACTAGACGCATAACCGAAGGACACCTCAAGTACAATTGTCTAACGTTCATGAACTATGTCGCATCGGGAGCGTCAAATCCGATAAATAAACAAGGGATGTCTTGGTGTAGAATATGCCATACTACAGGCCATCGATCGGAAGAGTGTTTGTACTCACATAAGATTGTAAGTGCACCAGCAAGTTTATATTATAAATTTGGTAAACCAGTAGGCCATGATGAGAAGGACTGCAGATCATTCCAACTGCTACAGGAGAAAACGGTGGACACCTATTTAATGAAAAATGAAGAGAAGATGTAAGCTAAGCGGGCTCAATCTCAATATCCAAAAGCTTAGTATCCTTAACCACGGTATCCACAGAATTAATACCCGCGGCAGGAATACCCTCAACAATGCGGGATGGAAATTTTAGAGGTATAGGACAAGGAGGAGGATTTGGTCATGGAAGAGGCCAAATCATATGTTATGGTTATGGGCAACCACGACATTTTCCCAGGGACTATGCAGGTCATACAAAGACATGTTTGTATTGCAATCCCTTTAATCATACTTTCTAATAGTGTCTGCAATTGTTTGTGAAGTGGCAGGATAGAAATGTGGTAAATCCAAATCCTCTACAGAATCCCAATCTGAACCCCAACCAGAATATTCAAAAGATATATGTTAAGTCGAAGGAACCAAATATTGTTGTCGTAACAAGGGGAGGTGTTGTGAATGGAGCACACCAAGAAACACAGAATGAACAATTAAAGGTGCGACCAACATCACAAAATAAAATGCCATTCGATGTCCAAAAAGAAAAGGAATTATTCTTGGATGCACAACCAAAATTCGTCGACAAGAATTAAGCATCGATGTTTGCTACTATATTACCAAGAAGAAATGTCTGAAAGGTTTCATCAGTTATTCCAAAAGCAACCAACATGAAATGTTAGTAAACTTAAAGAATTTTTTAAAACTTGCTTATTGCTAATACAAGATAAATTTTGTTGTCTCATAATTGAAAACTCTAATAGAAGAACCTTAAGAAGAGTTGTGACCAGACAAAAGAGTTAACCATGTGGGAAAAATATTAAAGACCGATCACGAGTTAAGAATGACTACCCAAATAGGAGATTATGATATGGACTATATTATCCTAGACTTGGGATCTGATGTCAATATTATGATAAGACAAACATGCAAAAGCATGGGGAAATCATGACTAGAATGGTCTCTTATTCATCTCATATTAGCAAATCAATCAAAAGTCCTACCTATCGATCGACTGAATCAAGTTCTTGGCGAGGTAGAAGGCCTGAGAAGGTATGTTGACTTTAAAGTAATTGGCATTGTCGATGACACAAGCCCATATCCTGTACTTTTGGGGATTGACTGGGAAATTGATAATCATACCATCATCAATTTAAGAAAAGAATATTAACATTTGAATATTTAGAGCTAAGGGTGGTCGCACCAATTGATCCACTATAAGGTCAGAGATATGTCGAGCAAGTAAATAGCGAAGGACAAGGTGACTATCTCAACCATATTTATAACATCACATCTGCAAGGGACGATTATGTAAATACAACATCTGACAAAAATCTTAGTTGGTGGAGTATTAGTTCATGTACATCATATTCTGGTGAAGCATTGGAAAACTGGTAGAATAGGATGCATGAAGTATCCATGAGAAGGTGTCCAAGAATTACATGGTCTGTGTGACAGGTAGGAATCGAGGCAAGTGCTCTACCCACATATGAAGGTTTTCCTAGCCTTGCATCTTTTCTGACAGAGTTGAATAAAAAGTCATAGAACATCAGTGCTTGTTCGCCCTGTACTTTGCAGTAAAATCTACACCCGCCAGATGGTGGGTCACTCATAGAGAATCTATTTCTGAATGGAAACAGTGTCGAAGATTAATGGAGATAAGGTCCAAACAAAAGACCAGCTATACTGGTAAAAAATATACATGATTGACTAATCCTGTTGAACATATAGAGTATTGTCATGAAACATGGGAGGAATGTCCACAACATGAATGGGTTCATCAGTTCATACACACATTAGACAGATACCAAGGAACTAGTGTACATTAGTTGAACTAAGGCGAGGGACTTTTGAATGGGATGAATTAACTAATAGCTTCATACTCACATTTGAATTTTTCAATGATCATCTATCAATTGATGTTGCACTGCAAGTAATCAAGACAAATATATTTGACTATATCTATGTCGAAATGACAAACTTCAATCAGCGAAGTGCAATAATACAACACTGGATGGAATGCTATAATTTGATAGGAGAACCTAATGATGATGACCCACTTGATGTAAACATATATGTGTCTGAAGGTATGCGCGCAGTGGAAGGATTTGGTATTTCTAGTGGCCAACTTTTGAATCCACTAAAAGTCAAGAAAATCAACATTGGCTCCCCGGATAATCCAAAATTTGCCAATATTGGAGATTATTGGGATGACGAGACTGCCGAGAAGATCACGAATCTATTGCATGAGTTTCAATATATGTTCCCTACGAAATTCTTAGAGCTGAAAGGGATTGTCGGAGACCTTGGAGAAATGAATATACCTTTAAATCCCAGGGCAAAATATGTCAAGCAACAACCATACTGATTGAATTTATGGTATAAAGAGATAGTCAAGCCAGAGTTGGACCAAATGCTAGATGCAGGTATCATAAAACCTGTATGAGAATCAGAATGGGTTATTCTGATAGTAGTGCAAGATAAAAATACTACTGGTGAAGTGTGGATTTATGTCAACCTAAGAAAATTGAATTATATTTGTTTACATGACCCATTTCTAACTCTGTTAATAGATGAGGTATTGGAGAATGTTGGGGATCAACAAATTTACACATTCACTGATAGGTTCTTTGGATACCATCATATTAGAATCGCAAAGAAATACCAACACAAGACAACCTTTGCGACAAAGTGGGGTTGTTTCCAATACATGGTAATTCCCTTTGGACTCAAGAATGCTCCTGCTATTTTTTCCAAGATAGTAGTGGTTTCCTTCAAATATTTTATTCATAAATTTATTGAGGTCTAATTCGATTATTAGACGGTATTTCGGATCATTAAGGATCATATTAGGAGCCTCAAGATAATTCTAGAACGTTGTCACTAGTATCAAATTTCACTGAACTTGAAGAAATGTATCTTTTGTGCCCCTTTTGGAATTATCCTAGGTCATGTGGTTTGTAGCGGTGGAATCTTGGTCAACCCTCCCAAAATTGCGATCATTGTAGACCTACCACCACCTACCACACTTAAGCAATTGAGATAAACATTAGGACATACAGGATACTATCAAAAATTCATCAAAGGATATGCGAAGGTGACTGCTCCGATGGAGAAGTTATTGAAGAAAGATGTTAAGTTCCACTGGATAGAAATTTTCCAAGAAAGTTTCGACACTTTAAAGAACCAGAAGGCTATAGTGCCCATACTTGTATTTACTTATTGGAAAAAGGAATTCCATTTACTTGTCGATCTATTTTATATCGCGCTCGGTGTGGTACTAGCACAGCCTAGCGAAGGGTCAATTGATCATCTTATTTCCTTCGTTAGCAAAAAATTATCAACAGTAGAGAAGAACTATACCGCGACGAAAAGAGAAGGACTAGCTATGGTATACTCTTTGCAGAAATTTAGACACTACTTGCTAGGTGGACATTTCAAAATGTACACAGATCATTCAACATTGAAATACTTGGACAATAAGGTAATGTTGGGGGGAAGATTTGTCGATGGCTTTTCCTTTTTTCAGGAATTTGAAGTTGAAGTTATTGTTAACCAGGTCGACTAAATTTAGGACTAGACCATCTATCAAGGATCGAAAGTGGCAAAGAACCTATTAACCTCGACGATAGTCTCCTTGATGCATAGTTATTTACGAAACAATGTTTGATTATTTATAGATACATCATACAATTTTTTAGTACAGGTTGTGCTCCAGCTGAATTTACCACTACACATAAGAAGCAGTTAGTTGTGCAAGTTATAGACTTCCAGTTAATCAGTAGTAAGTTATATAAAATGGGCCCTGATGATATTCTTTGTCGCTATGTCTTGGAACATGAATGACCAATGATACTAAATGAAGCACATGTTGGTGTTGAGGGAGGCCATTTTTTCTAGAAAAGCTACAGTGCGAAAGATATTGCAAGCAGGATTGTGGTGGTCCACCATGCATGTGGATGCCTGAGAATACTATTGCAGTTATGATGTATATCAAAGAACTATAAAGACATCGCTACAAAATGAAATACCATTAGTAGCCCAAATAACTTTGCATGCATTTTACAAACGTGCTATTGATTTTGTGGGACCTACTAGTCCAACAGGGAAGTGCACAGGTGCAAGATATATAATTACTATGACCGACAACCTGACTAGAAGGGACAAATGAGCGATAGTAAAAGATTGTACTACTACAAGTGTTGCTAAGTTTTTGTTTGAAAATGTTGTGACTAGATTTGGATGCCCAAAAATTTTAATAAGATACCAAGGCACACACTTTGTCAATCAATTGATTGAGGAAATTACAGAAGAATTCCATATCCAACATAGAAATACAATGCCATATCACCCTCAAGCAAATGGTGTTGTCGAAGCATTTAACAAAATCCTAGAGACTGCATTGACAAATATTTTTAAAGTCCAAAGAGATGACTGGGATTAGAAAATTTCCGTAGTATTGTGGGCATATCGCACGACCTGTAAGAAGTTGACAAGTCTAACTCCATTTCACTTGGTGTATGGACAAGAAGTTGTCATGCAGATTGAATACATTGTACACATTTTAAGGATTGTTGTGATCACAGAGATTAAAAATGTTGGTGCTATCGAGGAAATACTATCATAATCGATACATGTGGAAGAAGATTGTTTTGTTGCAGGATATAAACAAAATGTTGAGAAAGGATGACATAAAGTATGCCATGATCATCACATCAAGAACAAGAGATTTCAAGTCAGAGGACTTGTTCTTCTGTATGATAGTAAATTTTTAAAGCATCCGAGAAATCTAAAAACACACTGGATAAGACCATATATTGCAACGCATATCACTAATGTAGCATCAGTGCAATTGAAAAAATTGGATGGAAAACCTTTAAAAAAAATTGCTTTGATCGCAGGATACGAGTTGTCGTAAAAACAAACAAAAAGCGTCGTAGACCGCTAGTCTGTCGCAAAGAGAGGAAAACTGTCGCAAACTCTTTGCATGTGGCAAGAGGAGAAATGATGGCATAGACAATCCATCTATCACACCAGAAGGAAAATGTCGAAGGTTGAATATAGGTCGCAGGAAGAGCATTGTTGTCACAAGTTAAACTGGAGTTGCAAAAATGATAGTTGGTCGTAATTAATTTAAAGGCCCAAGATATTTTGGCGATGTTCTTTTTTGTAACTTCCATATTTATTGCACAATAACTACCACTGGTGTGACAGGAGAGTGGCGGAATCCATATAACTTTCCTAATAATCATCCAGATGATCATCTTATGTGATGGAAAGGAAAACTACCTTTCAATTCATTACCCGCTCATGTGGAGGACTAACGAAATGAACAGCTAGATGTTATCACCATTTGCACCCAAGTTTTAGTTCATTGTGTTACATTCAAGAGAGAGATTGTTGTCTGCAACTGCAAGAGTTGAAGTGATTTTTCCACAGAGCATGGTTGTTTCGATTTCCAGTACCAGTACAGTTGCAGAATCTAGTGTCGTGACTGCATCACCCACCCTCATTGTGGATGACACTGTCAGATATGTTCCACCGTAGGCCATGGATGCAAAAGAAGATGAACAAATCCCATTCATCCCTTCAGTAAGGTTACAACCAGACCCACATGGCTCATCAACATGGAATCACTCTGGAAACTGCAAGAAGAAAGCATCGCCACCACTACCAAAGGAGGAGGAGGAAGAACCAGAGTCTGTGACTATGTTGCCACTGTATATTCCACCGATACAATATGATGCACCTAAAATTAGATTTTTGAAGAATGCACGATACCCACTAGTAGCACCAACTATACTGAAAGGAGTTTGAGTATTGTAGAAGATACTTCCAAGCCTTAAAAAGATGACTTTTATCGATCACCACATACAGAAATTTCTAGAATTGGACTTGAAGAACTACATGGTTGTTGTACAAGATACATCGGATAACCTGAAGAGCCTAGTTCCAATGGAATGGGAAAGAGGACTGGACCAAGCATGTTTAATTTTGTTGATGTATATGCTGCATTTCAACCAAAGCACATAGGTGACTGCATATGTTAAATAGTTTTTGGTATCATTCCACGTTGGTTGCCTATGGCTTAACCAAAAATTTATGTGGATGTTGAGCTGATAGCAGCGATTACTGGGCTTCCACTTGCAGGCATATCCCAGCAGAATTTTTCAAAAAAGATCAGGACACTCTAATGATGAACAAGTTAAAATATAAGTATGATTTGTTCAAAGATACCAGAGGCTTTTTAATATCCTCCACCAATGACCCCATTGTTTAGTTTGCAGCTAAGGTTTTAGCTACCAAGTTGGTACGAAAGATGTGACCGAACCAATGTGCTGCAAGAATGATTGTAGCGACTAAACTCTATGCGATGAGGGTTTGAACTATTCATGCTGTCTACTAAATGAATCTCTAGCAGGTGTAGACGAGTCACAAGAAAAAGGTATCACATTCCATTATTCATGGTTACACATTTTGATTTCATCTTTCACATGGGAAGAACCAACGGTCTATCAAGGGGTAGATATACCATTTCGATGTCAAGGAGATCGATACCAGAATATATGGTTCAAGAAAGATATAAAGGAGAGATAGATAGACAACAATGTACAATTATTTTTGCATGGAGAGCCCCTATGATATCATGTGAGAAAGTAGGCAAGAATCATGGAGAAGATCGTTCAATAGTTTAAAAACATTATTAAGTTTATAATTGGGCCCCATCATAACTTGTTGCAGCCACAACAAGAGCCACAACGTTAATGGTTAACGACACAATACCTACTGTCTGAAGAAGAAGTTGAGGCCATTACCTAAGATTGGAAGAAAGAATGGCGAGTCACTGTCACTGATGACCTACCATCTATCGAATAATACCTACGACAGGATGATCCAGTGACGCAAAAGGATGGAGAACAAGGAGGGGACCCACCACCAGTAACACAAGATCTGTAAAATTATCCCAACCCTCCCTAAAATGATTCCAGTGCAACCCCAACAGATCCAGTAGTGGGAGACAAGAGGAAGTAGACAGAGCAGGCTGAGACAAGGCATAAGAAAAGGAAGGCTAACAAAACAACCAGAATTGTCATCCTTAACAGTGACGATTTTACCCTTCTGAGGGAAGAAATGACAAAAGTCACTACACAAATCCTGAATAAAATGGATGAGCACCAAACAGATATAACAGGTAGTATTACAGACTTACTACATATGCTCTACAAAGTAGTTAAAGAAATATGGGTCATGTTCAACTATAGACCACAATTAACAGTGTCGCAAGACTTAGTAGGCTCATCATAAGAGTGACCAAGTGATGTGTCAATACCTATTCTACCAATAAAGACTCAACTGGTGGGAGAAGCACTCGACTTGGAGACAAAAGAGTTGAATACCATGGCCAAGAACTTGGTCCATGTCACAATAGATTTTTATCAAATGTCTATGTATGAAGTTTATGCAATACAAAATGTCGCACTCACAGAATTGAAGGTCAAAGAAGGTGCATTTATCAAGCAAGTTCGAGCATTGATTAAGACTATTAATAAGATGAAGAAAATAGTCAAAGAAACTGAACAGAAGGGTAAAACCTGGGAAGAGGACAGGCTCTAACTCGACAAAGTTGTAACACTTACTTGTAGTAATTTTGTAGATGAAGGCATAACAAATGAAATGTTTGCAGAAGTCAAGGTCATTCGACTTGGCGAAATCGTAGAGGAGTGCCGCAAAAAGGTCGTTGGGCTAAAAGGACAAGTGAGATCCAGTACACCCCTGGAGGTGTTGTAAGAAAGAAGGAAAACAACAACAAAGGCTACGAAGAAGATATAAGAGGCAGAGGCACTCCGTGCCGAGGCAATCGAATAGGTTTCTTAGACGTAGGAAGTGTTGATCGATAGTGTTGAGTTAGAGAAAGTCGCATATCAGCTATGCACTGTTGAGACAGAGATAGACCAAATGAAGAATGAGATGAAGAAATTTTCCTTAACTGAGAAAATGGCTAAGGCTGCTGAAATGAAGAAACTACAACAGCTAGTCACATCACTAAAAACTCAACAGCAACAGAGGACTCACAAAGTTACAGGAATTGCAGACAGAGGCAGAAAGAGTTACATGCATTATTCAGCCTATACACTAGAAAGTGCGACAAGTAGTAGAGTCAAGAGGACTTACAATGTCGAAACACATCAGTTCTAACCTTGTGGAGTATTTGCAGAAGGTGAAAGAAGAGGTGCGAGGGGAAATAAGAAGATAGTGAAAATCTTCCAAGATTTTCAAAGTAAGGTCATCACAACAAAAGCTTCGGATTAGCGTGGCTTGGGACGAGCAACAGGTGAGTGTTGGGGCATTTTTGGCCATAAGAAAAGATAGGCAGAATTTAGCCAAAATTCTGCTCAAGAATATGAAGATTCTGGTCACATGAAGGAGTAAGCTACAACGGAGGAAAATTTGCAATGAAAGCAGTTGTGGGAGAAAGAGATATGACAAAAGAAGTAGTTGTAGAGGAAGCTGTGATGAAATTAGTTGTAAGAGAAAGAGATACAACAGAAGAAGTACCAGTAGAGGAAGCTACGATAGAAGTAGCCGCGAGAGAAAGAGATACGACAAAAGAAGTAGTTATAGAGAAAGTTGTGATGAAAGCATCTGCAAGGGAAGAGTTCGTGATAGAAGGGAAGCTGCAATGAGAGAAACCACGATGGAAGGAACCATGATAGAAGAATATGTCCAGTGGTTGAAAATGGCATCCTGAGAAAACGTGGGTAAGAATTCAGTTAGGATAATGCATGCTTTTGGGAATAAAGCATCTTTGTATTTTGGGTCGATAGTTCCTACTGACAGTTGTAACTGAATGTATGAGAATAGGAATGACAGTTTGTGCTAAAAAAATGAAGTCATTTACCTATAACGTGTGAGATTCTATATAAGGGAGAACCTAAGTTGTGTGCGGGTTACACACTTAGATATATGCACTCTTGGTTGGTCTGTGTTAGTCATTTAGTATGTTGTCTATTTGTAAAGTTGTAGAGTTGTAGAGCTATAGAGCAGAGAGAGTCGATCCAGGATGTGTGTTGATCGAAAGTAGCATGAAGGAGAGGAAACTTCAGAGACCTGAGACTAGAGAGCATGAGAGGAGAGAGACGTCTATATAGATTGTAGAGAAGATCTAGAACAGAGTCTGCAAGATGAGTGCACAGATAAAAGGTTCCATGTATTTCTCATGCCATATGAAGAGCGCCTTTGTTGCTTTTCCCAAGTGGGTTTCCATGTTAAATGTTGTTTGTGTATATTTGATGAATGTGCTTATGTCAAATGAATGTATGTTGTGAATAAATTTATGTGCATTTACTTATGAATGAGCCTTTGTATGCATATGTGGCATTGTTGTTAGTTAGAATCACTAATAAGGAAGTATATTAATTGTTGGTAATCTATATCGATGGATAAGTAGAGTAATGTCGTGAATGCACACAATAAGAGTAAGTAATATAACCACCAGATTTGTTCGATCAAGTTAGTAAGGTTCCAAGGAAGAGGAAATCCTCACACAACTGTAGAAACCTAGTTCTGGTTGTTACCCATAATAAATATTTTGGGTGAGAGTGCATCTGCATTGCAGGTGCTGCCAACTGAGCCCTACTTTGTTAGGCCAATTTCTTGGGCTTTGTTGACGGACAAACAAGGGTATGAACCTGGGTCAAAGGGAGAAATGCCAGCAATGTCCTTGATATTCATCAATGACATCCACATCTCACTATATATATTCGCTTTCATCGACTTCAACAACACATATTCTTAGAGTTACAGTATTAGTAGTTGTACCTTAGTTACCCCTCCACCAAATATGGTTAACCTTAGACTAAAAAAGAAGAGTCATCATTCTTTTTTGCTCAGTAGTCTCCCCCATGCTTGATATCAAATCCTTTCTTACATTAGGGTGAGTCATACCTTCTAACAGTTTTAGCACTACCAACTATGAATGAGAAATTTCAAATCTAACACTAGAATCTACCCAACCAGCACCTTCATCATTATTCAGATCCCCCACCCTAGTGAGTTGTTCAACATCATTAGAATTATATCATCCCTTTGAATTATTGAATAGAGACTCCCCAACAAATTTGGGACTCATTGACACCATTAATACACTAAGCACATTTACCTTGGGCAATGTCAAGGCCACTTTCATCCCCCCTTAACAATTTAGATATCAGACCC
Organism: Pseudotsuga menziesii; assembly: GCA_001517045.1. Classification (NCBI taxonomy): domain Eukaryota; kingdom Viridiplantae; phylum Streptophyta; class Pinopsida; order Pinales; family Pinaceae; genus Pseudotsuga; species Pseudotsuga menziesii. Next base: position 947,411 of record LPNX010930030.1, on the reverse strand, counting down.
CTGGACCTCCTCTCATTGTAATTTTCTTCAATAGAATATCATGAGCATAGGAATGTCTACCTCATTTGTATAAAATCATTTATGTGTCACCAAGCAATTTCACTCTTTGTCAAACATCACTAGCACCCCCCCCTGAGATAACTTTGACCTCTCAATGATTGCTTGCTTGTTATCAACATGACATGATATCAATATGAGGGAAAGAATTGATTATTTATTTTGGCTATATGGGTCCTTTCTAACCTTACACATCAAGGGGCATCTATTATCACCTCAATTCCGTACTCATGCGACATTTTGGTGATTATTGCAGAGAAACATCATCAACATACAACATGCAACTCATAGGGTTTATTCATCAGCAAAATAAACATATGAAACAAAGAAATCAATGATTGAATCATACTTCAGGACAACAACATGGGTTTGTCAAAGGAAAATCACAAGGCACCCTGGTTCATCAAAGTAAACCCATGCAAAATCACATGAAACTAGTGTAGGTGTACTAGGACATGGAACATTAAATTCCATGATGCATTCAAAGCTTTGCAACCACAGTTTAGATCCAAGAAATTTGAATTGGATTCCTTCACATGCTTTAGAATTCAATAGCCCCATAGTTGTACCTTGAATTCACTTCATGAGACAAAGCATTCACATTAAGAACTAGTTGCTTGTGGACCTCCATTTGGCTTATAAAAGGAATCCATGAGCATGCATTTCATAAGGAGAAATCAAGAGGAAAGTTATGTTGCAAGAATCAGCTTGAGAAAATCATATTTCAACCTCATTCTTATCATCATTGGATTTCCAAGATCACTTAGCTTCTTCCTCGGGGAGTGATTATTTTCCTTCATCGTCCCAACCTATTTTGCACTGGCAATTAGAGAGAGATCCAAGGACCCTCCCAAAGGGTGTGTTTTCTACCATTTGCAAGCAACATTCTCCTAGGTGTAACCATTGTATTCAATATTTTGCATTGGGCATAAACATTTGTTTGAACCTCATCTCTTTGTAGTTTTTTTATCTCGTTTATGCAAGTTTTATCCTCCAAGTAACAATTATGTGTGTTGTTATTATTTTAATACCAGCATTGATTATTGGACTCACTAACCATCAACTCACATTTTATTTTTTCCTACAACCTACAAAGGAAAGGAGGATTTCCCACATTTGGGCTATTTTTCCCACAATACGCCCATCTTCCTACCTCTAATACAACCCCCATATCATCCAGTGGATCATCACATAGCACCCCTACCCATGGTATGGAATACCATGGAACTAATGTTGGTGGAGCCAGTCGTAGTGTCCCCATTTCTATCTTGTCATGTGAATTATTTACTAGAGTAACACATGTCAAAAGAAATGGGACATTGTCCACCGATAGCATGGTGGATAATAATTTAATTCCATTAAAACAACCAAAAATTTGAAGTAATTGTTAATATCTTAAATTATTTGCCATAATGTGATCATAGTAATTCTTTGTTAAATTCAACACATGAACGATAATATGATGGAAAATGATCACTAGAGAACTCCCTGATATTTACACCCAAACTTCAAATATATAGTGCAATGGGTGATGCCGCCTTATAGACATATTTTCTCTAGATCCTAAAATTATGCATTGTAATTAGGCTAGGAAATCCTAACAATCTCATTTAGTCATCATTTGAGGATAAAACACGATTGTTATAAATGATGAATACAATTAAAGGTGACATGAAGACTTAGTGATTGGTAGAGTAAGCCATAGGCTAACATTTTTAATATTTATTATATACTAATTGTAATGTATTATTGATTTTATAGGGATTAATATGTTTTGGAAGTGCCTATGTGAGAAGGCATTAGTTTTTTTCCCACCTACAATACCCTATTATATTAACTGTTGTCTTGAAGTGATTGTAAATCAAAGTTATGGCTTGGTTATGAACCGACATGAGACAACCATGAGACATTATTAATGTTTTTAAATAATGGTTTTGGATTTTTAATAAATAAATCAGAAATTACAAAATAAACTAACTGGCAGGATTCCACTAAAGAGGGATCATTATATTAAAAAAGGGAAATAAATTTTAGGTTTGGGATGTCAAGAAGATATTACTCTAAACACACAAAAATTGCAGAAAAAACTTTATCTCAAACAAAATAGGCAATATTCCGCAAAAATAGTAATAGTTGTCATTAATTAGTTATATTTAAAGAAAATAAGAAGGCCTCCTTTTAGAGGATAAAAGGAGGGATTCGAGTTGGAGGTAGCAGGATAGGGAGGAGTATTATTCAAGGAGGAAAGACTATTAGATACTAAGGACTAATTTCAACCTGAGTTACTTCACATATTTGTGATTGTAGCAAAGTGGCTACTTGCCTATATAAAAGTCCAAACATAATTGTAAACTCTCTATGTGCATACTGAAAATCACCCATTAGTGTTGTATGAGACGGGAATTGGGATTAAGGGAAGTTTTCAAGACTTATAAAACAATGTGGGAAATCTCTAACCAATGTCAAATGTTTTATATGCTTGCCTTGAAGAGCACATGTTGGTGTTAGGTGAGTAGGTAATGTGAGTGATTCTAGTTACAAGAATGATTCTAGAATATACATCGTACTTTCTAGACTACTTGTAAATCTTAAGTTATTTACCCAATAATATCATCTATCAGATTGGTGATGGCTTCTAAGTAAATAAAGATCAAGTTTCCTAAGGATTTCCTAAGGTTGGGTGGAATGTGGACCAACCTAGTTTATCTTCCTAAGGAATTTCAAATAAGTTATTATATTTCTATTACCATTACTTGTTGTTATGAAATCTTACATCAATGTTTTATTATACATAGTTATATTTATCACTAAATTAGGAATGGAAAATAAACAGAGACTTCTTTAGACATCAATATGAAATAATTCTATTAGCATTGTTGAAAAAATGTATATGTAACTATAACAAGAAAGTAACTATAAATGCAAAATTATATCTAACGTTATTATATTGCAAGTGGTCTAATGTTTCTTTCTTTTATTAATCGGAATTTTTATATTGTAAATAGAGAAGAGAAAACCTTAATTTACATGATATTAAATAGATGATTTATATTGTGACATAGGTTAATGAATATAACCAAAGATACAAAGACTTAAACAAAATGTCTTTAAACATCTAAACACATGGTTGATAAGTAGAGTTTTAGTATAAAAAAATAGGTATGTATTTGAAATATTCAAAGTAATAAATGAAAAGAAAGTTTTTTTTCCCATCGAAAAAGGATCACAGTCCAAAACTTTTATTAAATTTTGAACCATATTGTTCATGTTTGTTTACATTGCTTCATAAAATCATATGTCATTCTTTTTCATAATATTACCACAATAAACTGTTCAAATCATTTTTAGGATTCTATTTTCAGTACATATTCATAGTATCAGCACATATTGATACATTTTCAACAAAAAAAAGTCGGTATGGCCCATATGTCATGGCCATAAGTATCATAGCAAGGGATAACTATACCTAAAAAAATTAGAAAGTTAAATGTTATATAGTGATAATACTATATTCAAAATGGAAAAATAGAAACCAAGGAGAACTATACATAAAAATTATTAATCTGGGAGCAGTTAACTCCTTCTACATTAACAATAATTCAAATACTCAATAATTGTAGTGATAAGTTATGTGGAATACATTGACCAGTATTCTCGTAAATATGTATTTTACATACTGGAGTATGGAACAATTATGGTTATAACCCAAGTTATTGGATAAATCTTATAAACATAGGATGGCTAAAAAACACCTCAATTGTAGACTTGTTCCTCATCCATAGCACAACCAAAAATTTGTAGGTGTCAACCCCCCATATGAATCTCTTATCAACCAAGGGTTCTCTCTATTATATTGTAAAATGGAAATAAAAACAAAATTTTTAGTAATGAGGATTCACCAAAGGGTTTTGTATTAACCTTCACAATAGAGAAGGAAGAACAACCAAAACAAGAACAATGTTTATACCTAATAAAATGAGAAGGGTTCGACTAACCTGACAAACCTAAAAATAGATCAAACAAACAAATCTTAAAATAGATTTTGAAACTGTATACCTTGATGGGTTAACTCAAGTTTTTTAAAGCTATGAGTTGTTAACAAAAGGCTATACATAATTATATAAAATCCTTACTTAATGTCCCCACCAAAATGGACTCCATTCAAAACCAACAAAATAAAAATGAAAATAGGTAATACTAACCATCATATACATGTATCATATCTTGACACAATCAAATCTCAAAAACTCCAACAATAAATGTATATGGCCATGAGTTAAACAACTAGGCACATTAATACATATCATAGAAAGGGAACGTATAACACATGCAAACAAGTAATACACACTGCAAATTTTCCTTATATCATTTACCATAGACAATGTTTATAGCATTAAATCGTAGGTATCGTAATAACACAAGGGGTTAAACAATAACGATTTCGCTTAGTAATATATATTTTTTCGAAGTTGAAAAATTACAACATTTTATTATTTAAATGTTGCTTCTGGAAAGCTGAAAAAACCCCATTACACTATAGAACACGGCACTAAGCCAAATATCTGTTAACTTGCCATATTTCATAGCAGGATGGTACACTGACCTGAGAACGTTGGATCACCAATATGGATCATCACAATCTATAAGGGCGAGATTACATACACCTAGTCACCAAAACTAAGCATCAAAAACATGCGAAATAGTTCTACACAGATAATAAGTGCCACAAATCCTTTACTAATAGCACTTTCATGGAGGCCATCTCCCAGAAATGTATCCTACTACTCTGCTTTGTTGTGTTGGCAGTCCTCTTTATTTGGGTCCTTCTCCTTCTACATCATCTATCTTGTAGAATGCATGTGGTTTTGGAGCTCAAGCTTGGAGCTTGAGAGAGTGAGAGAGAACTCATCACTATCTAAGATTCCTTGCCCTGCAGGAGTAGGCGGATTGAAGAATGGAGAAGGCATCGACCAAAGTTAGTACATTATGGGTTACACAGAAGGTTAAGAAGGAGATTTCCTCCATCTGGGATGATTTCAATGTAAGCTTTCCTCTCAGATCAGCCTTCATTTTTCCCATGCACATAGTGTAGACTATGTGCACTATTCTTTATCAAATCTCATGAAGTAACGAGAGACAATCGACAGCAAGAAACATATGGAATCTCAGAGGGATCAAAACGACAGTCAATAGCAGAGAGAAGGCAAGAATTATCTGGTGAAATTCACTAAGTCCCTACGTAGATAGGAGCCATCCAAAAATTATGAGAGGTGAATTCTACCATCCATCTCCCCCAACGAAGGTTTAGACAAAACATCATCATCCACATTCAGTTCACGATAGATGTGATACAAAGAAAAGCTATTGAACTCTATCATCAGTCTTCTGGAATCATTTAGCTAGTCGAATAACTCCAAAGATATAACATGGGATTTCTCTAATTCCCAATGGATAATCACTTGAGAATCACCAACCACATGAAGATCCTTTACACCCCATAGCCTTGCCACAAAGAGGTCACTCCATAATCCAATAACTTTAGCTCTATTATTAAATCCCCTATTAGCATTTGTCTAGCCTTTGATCACCTTACCTGCATCCAAATTTAAGACAAACCCTGCACCACAAAATCCATTTGTTGAGGCATCATCAAAGAGAATTAAGGGCAGATTTTTCAGGAATGGAGGGAGGGAGAAGTCCCTTGAACTTTTTATTGGTTTCACTTTATGTCACTCTAAGACTGTGGAGAAGGTCTTGGCATAGGTAAGCTCCACTCTTTGGAGAGATTTTGAAAATAAGGAAGCATTCCTGGCCTTCCATACCTCCCAGAAAGTGAAAAACGGAAGATATTCAAATACAATTTTTTTAATTTTCCATTCCGAGAGGTTTACCCTCACATATGTCTTCTTCTAGCAAAAATAAATTTTCAAACAGTTCATAATCAGAAGCCATAAACTTTCAAAATAATCACAATCCCAAAACAGGTCGTGAGTCCCATCGGAATTCCTTCAGCATAGTAGGCATCTTCCCAGCCCCTTGTAACCCCTTTTCTGTAGCGATTCCCAGGTCAAAATTTTATCCTTGATAACCAGCCACATAAAGATATTTATTTTTAGTGGCAACTCACCTTTCCACAACCAACTTATCCACCATTCTGAAGCATCTTATTCATGAAGAGCGATAATGGAGCGGTAGGCAAGCTTTGCTGACACAATATCGTCTCTAGAATTGAAATCCCATACCAACTTATCAGTTGTGTCTAAGATAAAGATATTACCATGGTTCAAGGACAAAATGAATCGCTCCCATTCATCAGCAAGATCGCTAGTTAAACCTAACTCCAAGGAGTAAGCCTAGATTTTGACACCATCACATCCTTGAATATCCAAATCATAAACATTATTCTAGTGTAACTCAGACACCAGATCTTGAGATAAGGTAAAGCCTCCCTCCAACCCACAAATAGGGTCTATTCCCAGCCAAATTTGAATGCCACACCCTACCTACCAGCTCGGGTCATTAGCAATGAAAGGGAAAGTTATAGCTACGCTTTTCCAAATGATTGAAGCTCCCAGATTTACCTTAGCACCATCTCTGATCCAAAAAATTAGATCTAGCCCTCTAAGATATTTTTCCTTAATCAACATACCCCACAGACCTTTTTCAAATAGGCATGTCCACAATGATTTAGCACATAGGGCAACATTAAAATGACTTAGATTCTTTAGACCCCATCCCATCCCCCCATATCACCGAGGATTGATAAAATGTTCCAATCCAACAAATGGATTTTTCCATCCTCCAAGGAACCTCGACCATAAAAAATGGAATTTTTTGTATCTCAACCTAGTAATAATCGATGCTAGAACAGAGAATAAATTCATCCAATAGACAGGGATCCCCTGAAGGAATGACTAAATAAAAATCAAACTGCCTTCCAAGGATAAATAATTGTACACCCAACAGTTAATATTCCTGGAAGCAACCTTCAACATCCATTCCCAATCCTTGGGGCCATATCCATTAGGATTGATGATGAAGCCTAGATATTTGAATCCTTCCTCAATTGATCCAGAATTATAAGGAAAGAGATTTAATAATGAAACTTTCAAATCAGTCTCGTAGCAAGAATAAAGGAGGAAAGATTTTTTCTCACTTGCCTTAAGACCAGATGCTTTTCATAAACACAATAATAATGACTAAAGAAATGACCATTCAACCACCGAGTCACCCCCAACATTAAGCACACCATCTACAAATAGTATATGAGTGATGGACAATCCCTTGGCCACCTTAAAAACTGAAAATAAACCTTGAGACCTTCCTTGACTGATGAGTATACTAAGTCCTTCCATAGCAAGAATGAACAAATAGGGTGAAAGAGGGAAGACCTAACTTAAACCTCTGAATCCCTTGAAGAAAACAGAAGGCTCTCCATTGAACAGCACCACATACTGTACAAAGGTGGTAGCGCTCATAATCCATTCCATCAGATTAGGAGAGAGACCAATCTGCACCAAACTCAATTTAATATAAGACCAATCCACCCAATCATAGGCCTTCTCCAAGTCCAACTTTAAGAAGAAAGGAGTATTTTTATCAGTTTTGGCAGAGTGAAGACATTCCTGTGCCACCCCTATAGCATTGGAGATTTTCCTGCCACTGAGGAAGGAAAATTGTTCAACAGATATAAACTTTCCCAAACAAGGCTTCAATCTTTCCGTATGGATTTTTGCAATAAGTTTATAGAGCAGGTTGCATAATGATATTGGTCTAAAATCATTGAAAGACTCTGGAAACTCCTTTGGGATAAGGGTGAGAAACGTCGAGTTCAATGACTCACTGATTTTCCTTTGGGATCTGACCTTTTCAATCGCCATAGTGATCTCCTACCCAAAAACATCAAAGAAATGCCTAAAAAATTTGATAGTCCAACCATCAAGGCAGGGACTCTTGTCCCGACTGAACAAAGCTAGCGAACGCAACACTTCATCAAGGGTAATATTTTTTTCAATACCACTACAATCTTCCTCTGAGAAAAATGAGGGAAATTTTGAAGTGTAGACAATTGCTCCATAATATTTACATCACGAGGCTTCTCATACTGGGCCTTAAAATGGTCAACCATTGCCCGACTGATAGATGATTACTTAGAGCATATTTCACCTGTATCAAATTCTATTTTCCATACAGAGTTTATAATCCTACGCTGATTGGAAAAACGATGAAAGAATTTTGAGTTATTGTCCCCAGCCTTCATCCAGATCGTTCTACTTTTCTGTCGCAGAGTTTCTTCTCTTTTTTTAATAATAAACAACGAGAGGCTTCCAATTCATTGATTTTCTTTTTTCTATCGAATGAGCAAAAAAGCTCATCCACCAGGCCCGTAAGCACCTGGAGCTCATTGTTGATGTATTTTTAACTTCGGAATGTATTCACTTGTATATCTGATATTGTACCCCGATGTTCCTATCGGAAGAATCATTTGTATTTTATTGTACCCTGATGTTCTTATTGGGAGAGTCATTAATATAATAAAGACATGTAAATTCATTGAGGTTAACCCTCCGTTGTAAGTCAGGGCAATAATCCCCACAATTGAGTTGAGGTTAACCCTCCTTGTTGATCAAGGGGGTAAAGTCCCCATGGTTGAGGGGCACTAAGGTTATTAGACTCTCCTAGAGAAGTCGGCCCTGGTAAGTAATTGTCAAGTCAGAAATTAGTATAAATAGAGAGTGAGCCTCTCTATTTGAGACACACACCCACCTAGCTATAGCGCATAGGCGAGAGAAGAGGGGCTCAAACAAGTGAGAGAGAGAACAACTGTTGGAGTTCATCTTTTTGTCTTTGGGTTTTACTACTGCCATTGGTGCTCATTCTATCTCTGAGGAAGTTGTGGGGTTTTCTCCTTTATGGTTTCCCCGAGGAAAAACTTTGTGTCTATTGTCTCTTGTAATTGATTGTTGTGCATGTTATTCTCTTAGATAAGATCCTAAGATCATATTGCTTAAATGATAAAAATATAACATGGTATCAGAGCTAACCTGAGAAGAAGACAATTTGTAGCTGCAGAAGCTAGGGCTTCTTACTTTTTAGGTCTCTCTCCATAGATCATCATCAAAAGGAGGCTAGGCTAACTCTCCATTAAAGAGCGCATCTTTCTGTCGAAGCAGAATTTGATTCCGGGCATTTTTCAGTTTTTGACCTGTCACTCCTGCGAGAAATTAGGGATTTTTACAGAAGAGGAATTTTTGAGTGAGCATGGCATAGGATTTCTCTCCTCATCAAAATATAAATTTAGAGACCAAGGTCAAATTTTTTGGTTCAGTAAAACTCCAGGAAAGTCAAACCCTAGTTTGACCCTGGGGCTAAAAATCCCTAAAATACTAAAACTGGTAGTTTTGGTACATTCGCTATATCGTGAGATTTAAGAAGTATCAGGAGCCAAATTTTTTAGAGGCTGAAGATAAAATCCTAATATACCTTGTGTAAAACTTTCAGCCTCAGATTCACTATATTCTGGGAGATATGATTCCTCCAAATCAGGGTTCCAACCTCTTCTAGGATTCATCCCTAAACAGGACACCTTGGGAGAATTTCTATATATTGGGCTACGAAGGTCCAAATGAAATTTCACAAGTTGTTCCTGATAGGACACAGACTATACTTTGTGGTAAAAATTTTAGACCCCGACGGTGAAACAGTGACATGTGTAAGTCCGTACAAGTTCGTTATTCTGAACAGTCCTAAAATATGTCAGCATGGGAAAATCTTATAAGTCCCAATTGGTGAAACCAATTCTGCTAAAACCTATGGTGTTGTAAATGGGACAGATGAGGATACCATAGTATGAAGTTTTAGACACAAAGGAGTACTAATTTTGGAGATACTACAGAAACAGTATCAGGCATTTTTGTAGAAGAAATTGGAAAACTAGGGCTTCCTGTTCCGAGAGCTTCCCTCCACTATTTTCAGAAAAAGAGTACATTGGACAGCTCTCCTTGAAGAGGCCTATCTTTATATACAATCATATCTAAAAGTTTCCAAGTTTTGAAAATTAGGGTTTCTATGACAAACCCTAGATCACCTAGCTCTGGAACCAGGACAAACACCCCAAATCGGTAAGACTAATCTTTTGTTATTTACATTTGAGGTTCTCATTTCAAAATGACTAATGACACTAGCTTGATGACAAGCTTGGTGAAGCTGGAAACTTCCAAGCATAGAAGTATAGGGTCTCCCTGGTTCTTGAAGAAAATGAATTGGACACCTACATAAGTGGAGATGTTCTAGTTCCAAAGGGAGATGAGGCTAAAGTCTTACACAAGAAGAACTTGGTCAAGGCCAAGAGATCACCTTATACCACAAGTGTCTCCCTAAAGACACCTAAAGAGATGATTGATTCCTTGACCAAGCTATTTGAAGGGAAGAACATAAACCGGAAGATGAATTTGAGAAACCAATTGAAGAATGTAAAGATCCAGAATGCAGAGACCATATAGTCATACTTTATAGGGGTCTCTCAAATCAAAGAACAACTTGAAGCAGTGGATGAAGAAGTAGATAATACAGAAATTATGATAACCACCTTGAATGGCCTCCCACGATCATGGGATTCATTCATTCAAGGAATGTGTGCCAGAAGGAAGTGATTACTTTCAGCAGACTCTAGGAAGAGTGCACACATGAAGAAGCTCGGCTCATAATAAGAGAAAGAGAAGATGGGAGCAACTGAAGACCAAGCTCTCACAATCCAAAGAAGATCCCTCAAGCGATGAGGAATATAAAGAAATCAATTCTTGAAGAACCTCTTATCCATCTTAGCATTTGGATAAGAAATGATGTTTTTATGAATGAAGAAGATGATGAAGCTAAAAGAAGGAGTCTACCCACGAAACAAATAAAGATAAGTATCCAATTGTCATTTCATGATATTGTTTTGTTATGTATTTGTTTATATTCAGTTGATGTGTTATGCATGATAGAATGTTTTCATTAATGACAGTATACTACTAATATGCATGTGATGGGTAAGTATCTCATGGCGCCATACAACTCTCCAATGCTACTTATCTAGAATGAAACCTCTTTGCTAACATATTGGATTAGTGCACAATCTCAATGATGTCATGGTAGAGATGGAAGGCATCTAGAAAGTTTCCGTGAGATATAGATGAATGTTGTATTGGCTAAAATAGTTGCATGATCATATCTTTATGCATAAGAATTTTTCATTATGAATATGCCTTATGAAATGTTTCTAACCATACAACTAATGCATTTGACTTGTAGGGAAGATCACGTACAATCGCCTACAAGAAAAGAAGGATGAGACTTGTTCCGAAGAACAAGTGGTGACAATTCAAGAAATAATCCAAAATGAAGAATGATGACTAGAATGGGATGTCAAAGACCTGAAGGGAAGTCCATAGTATCTTCCATATGGATCTGCAGGTTCCATCATGCAGTAGATGGCAACATCATGGAATACAAGGCAAGATTCGTAGCATGAGGCTTCTCATGGAAAGAAGGCATAGACTACAAAGAGACATTTGCAACCACTAGAAGTTAAGATAGATGACAGGCAGACTCATGTGTGCAAATTAAAGAAGGCCTTGTATGAGCTCAGAAGACACCCATGGGATAACACATACATGAGGAGCTTGAATATCACCTAGAGTGATGAAGATCTTAACCTTTGCTACAAGGTTGAATATGAAAGCCTATAAAGGATGACAAGCTCACAGATGGGTGTGAGAAGAACATTTTCAAGATAGAGGATCTTGGTATCCTGTGACCCTAGATGGACACATAGAATATTAGTAGCAGAGGAATCTACTTGTCACTCCAGTACAGAATGTTTCAATACATAGAGTATGAAAGACAGAGGGAGAATGATGCTCCACTTCAGAGGGAGTGACTGCAGAAGACTCTGAGGTTCAACATGGTACGACGGGATAGACAGATTATTGATGACTCTAGGATTTATTGAGAGTAAAGCAGATTCCAACCTTTACTTCAAGGTTGAAGGTGGAATACCAGTGATGTTACTATTATACGTCGATGACCTGTTCTTGACAGGAAAAGAGGAACTCATTAAAGTTGCAAGAAGGAGACTTGCTACCGAGTTTGAGATGAAAGACTTAGGTATGGGCATTACTTTCTAGGCATGGAGGTGTGTTAGAATGTGGATGGAATATCTTTGGGACAAGGGAAGTATGCAGTAGAGATCCTGAAGAGGTTCAGGATGATGGACTACGACTACAAGGCCATGGCCACACCTATGGAATCGAACCTGAAGCTATTGAGTGATGCTTCATCAGAGATAGTTGATGCCATGATGTATCATCAGATGATTTGTTCCTTAATGTACCTAATGAATACAAGACCAGATATGTGCTTTGTTGTGACCACATCGCGACATGTTCACCTAATTGCTGCAAAGCATATTCTGAGATACCTGAAGAGTACAGTTGAGTATGGCTCAAGTATGATACGAATCAGAATATTAACCTAGAGGGTTATGTGGATTCAGATTGGGCAAGCAGTGCCATTGATAGGAAGAGAACTTCGAGGTGTTGCTTCAGTATGAGATCATGTGTGATCTCTTGGTTTAGTAGGAAGGAGTCCTACATGGCACTGAGAATAGCTGAGAGAGGAGCAATGAAGCTCCAGTATGTGATCCAGATCGAGATCTCTTAAAAGAGGGAGTTCTAGCATAGCCGATGAGACAAGTTGTCTGAGCATAAAATCCTGGAGAAGCTCGTAGGTTGGTTAGACGTAAACAGTCTTGTAGGTTTTCCTCAGATGTAATCAGTCCTGGCGAAGCTCGCAAGTTATCCTTGGAAGTAATCAACCCTAATGTGATTCTATGCTAGAAATGGCCATAGTGAAGTTCGAGTACTTCAGGGAGAAGCATGGTGTTCTCTAGATCGAGGTTCCCTCCAAGGGGAAGTGATGAGTCTGTGAGCCCTTCCGACATGGTGGCATGCTAGGCCTCCCATGGTCGGATGTAAGTGATGAGCCCTTTTGACATGGTGGCATGATTGGTTCCTCCCATGGTCAGATGTAAGTGTTGTGCCTTTCTGACATGGTGGCAGGATGTGTTCCTCCCATGATCAGATGTAAGTGCAATGCCTTTCTGACATGGTGGCAGGCTGGGCCTCCCATGGTCAGATGTAAGTGCAGAGCCTTTCCGACATGGTAGTAAGTTGGGCCTCCCATGGTTAGATGTAAGTGAAGATCCTTTCTGACATGGTGGCAGGTTGGGCCTCGCATGGTCAGATGTAAGTTCAAAGCCTTTCTGACATGGTGGTAGGCTAGGCCTCCCATGGTCAGATGTAAGTGCAGAGCCTTTCTGATATGGTGACAAGCTAGGTCTCCCATGATCAGATGTAAGTGTAGAGCCTTTCTGACATGGTGGTAGGTTGGGCCTCCCATGGTCAAATGTAAGTGTAGAGCCTTTCTAACATGGTGGTAGGCTGGGCCTCCCATGGTCAGATATAAGTGCTGAGCCTTTCTGACATGGTGGCAAGTTGGGCCTCCCATAGTCAAATATAAGTGTTGATCCTTTCATACATGGTGGCAGGTCGGGCCTCCCATGTTCGGAAATAAGTGTTGAGCCTTTCCGACATGGTGGTAGCCCAGGCCTCCCATGGTCGGATGTGAGTATTGGGCCTTTCTGACATGGTGGCAAGATGGGCCTCCCATGGTAAGATCTAAGTGTTGGATGATCCTTTCTAACATGGTGGTAGGTTGGCCCTCCCATGATCAGATGTGAGTGCTAGGCCTTTTTGACATGGTGGCAGGTTGGGCCTCACATGGTCAGATGTGAGTGTTGTGCATTCCATTCTGACATGGATGCTAGATGTGTTCATCCCATGGTCAGATATAAGTGTTGGGCAGGCCTTTTCGACATGATGGAAGGTTGGGCCTCCCATGGTCGGATATAAGCACTGAAGAAGATGAAGACCTACATGGAGGCTAGGCCTACAACCAACATCAAAAAAGGCTAGCCCTATAGAACTTCCTATGATGAGTAGAATTGAGCGATAGCACCATTTGATCGAGATAGTAGGAGCAATGATGATGATCCAGTGATGATCCAACTTTGATGATGATCCAATGATGATCCAGCTTTGACGATGATCCAGTGACAAAGACTTGTGCTAATGAATTGTGTCAAGAGAATACCTTCCTAGTTAAGAGGGAGTGTTGATGTATTTGTAACTTCGGAATGTATTCACTTGTATATCTTATATTGTACCCTGATATTCCTATCGGGAGAATCATTTGTATTTCATTGTACCCCGATGTTCCTATCGAGAGAGTCATTAATATAATAAAGTCATGTAAATTCATTGAGGTTAACCCTCAGTTGTAAGTCGAGGCAATAGTCCCCACAATTGAGTTGAGGTTAACCCTCCTTGTTCATCAGGGGGGTAAAGTCCCCGCAGTTGAGGGGCACTAGGGTTATTAGAATCTCCTAGATAAGTCGGCCCTGGTAAGTAATTATCAAGTCAAAAAATAGTATAAATAGAGAGTGAACCTCTCTATTTGAGACACACACTCACCCAGCTATAGAGCATAGGTTAGAGAAGAGGAGCTCACATAAGTGAGAGAGAGAACAGATATTGGAGATCATCTTTCTGTCTTTGGGTTTTACTACTGCCATTGGTTCTCATTCTATCTCTGAGGAAGTTGCAGGGTTTTCTCCTTTACGGTTTCCCTGAGGAAAATCTTTGTGTCTATTGTCTCTTGTGATTGATTGATGTGCATGTTATTCTGTCAGATAAGATCCTAAGATCATATTGCTTAAATGATAAAAATCTAACACTCATCATTGATTTCATTCAATAGCCGACGATATTCACTCTTTTTTATTTTTTCCCATACTTTGACTTCATGTTTCAACCATCGTAATTTTTTAGTAATCCTGTCCATTTTAGTGGAGAAGTGAATATCTAACCATGAGGACCACTTAACCCTTACCAAATCACAAAAACATTTATCCTCAAGCCATGATTGGATTGAATGGGAAATCAGTCTTTCTCTTTTTGAAATCGAGCTGTAGTAGAATCTCCATATGATCTGAAGAACCCAGAGCGTGAGACCAAGTACTATAGTTTCCAAGGGCAACACAGAGATCCTTCACCAAAATAAATCTATCCAAACGCTTATCCAATCCCGCAGTGCCACATCTACCGTTAGTCCAAGTGGGACTGATCACATTCAGCAGAATATCAATCACGTTCATTTCTTCCAGCTTTGTTTTAAAGAACACGGCAATAGGATCATCAGACTTGTTACCCCCCTAGACTTCATCCAAAGATAGAGTCAGGTTAAAATCTCCCGCAACAATGAGAGAGTTATCATCCAAAATGCCAGAATTAAAAACGCCTTCCCAGAAATATTGTCTATTGCTATGGGGGGCGTATATATTGAGCACTCTGATAAGCGTATCATAACCAAAAAAAATACCTTCCATCATAATCCCTGCCTTGGATAGAAAAGCTTTGAATTTTTCCACCTAGGGGTTCCAGGAAACCAAAGTCCCACCTGACAAACCACATGAATACCAGGCTGAGCCATGCCATGACGGCTTCATTTTAAGGAAGTAATCACATGCCAATACCCCATCTATCATCGTCTCTTGTAGCAGGACAACTCTAGGCTTGTACCTATCTAAAAAACTCTTAAGCACAGCCCTTTTGGGTCCGTTGCCTAACCCTCTCACATTAAAAGACACAATGATCATTTGGGCACCAAGGGGGGGCTATGGAATCTCTAACAGCCCAGGGAGAAATAGATAGAGAGGAAACCCCTACCTTTGGGAGTCCTTTATCAAATAGGGAGGAGAGTCACGGGTTAAGGAAAACCGTATCAACATCCACATATCCAAGGGATGGGGGAGATTTCTAGGGATCCCTTCCATTTTTCTTTTATTTTCTAACCGTGACGAATGGTCTGCAGATGGAAGCAATATCTATAGTCTCAAAATCAAGAGAGCATCTGGAAAAAGTGTTCAAAGGTTTCAGAGATGAAGGACCCAAAGGTGAGCAGGGGGGATCTTCAGAAACAGGGGAGCTCGAAATATGGAAAGGGAGGGAGCCTGCAAGAGCCCTAGCCAAAGTGGGAAAGTCATCCACGCTAAATAATGATCCCTCCTCCCGAGATCTAATGAAATGCATCATCTTGACATCACATCCGAGACCAAACCACTGGCCTCCACACCACAACTCGCAGCATCATGTCTGACCTTTGGAGGAATGACAATTGAATCAGAAGGAACCAGCTTCGCAACCACACCGATCGAGCCATCCTCAAGAGAGAGATGAAATGCAATCTCGTCGGCTATTAAGAATTTCAGAAGGAGAGGAAACAAGTTTTTGACCTTGCCCAAGAAGGTTTGAGCCGCCACACGGTCAAGTGGCACAGGGAAGCAGACATCTCCAACAGGGTCCAAGCCCACCTCTGTTGATGAAATCCCTTCCTCCTTTGCAACGATTGAGTGACATTGAGCTTTAGAATGACCAATGGCCCTACATTGGAAACATCCAAAGGGAAACCACCAATAGTCTATTTTCTGGAGAAATGTACCACCTTCCCAAATCACCTCCAACTCCCCTGGGAGCCCTAGATCCATATCCATCTCAACCAAAACATGGGGAGAAATACGATCAGATCCCAGAAGGTGAGAATCTTAAATATGAATAAATTTACCAATCGAGTTGGCCACCACCCGGAAGCCCTTAAGGTTCGAGCAAAATAGTGGGAAATCAGGAAAAATCACCCATAAATGACGCTTAGGAAGAATGGTAGTACTTGGGTCAAAGTTTACTGACCATCTAAGTAAAACCAGAGACCCTTTATCCTTAACCCAGAAACGTTCCTCAATCGCCTGTCGATCTTCCTTTGAGAGGAAATGGAAGACAAAACACCCATTCACCAAGGCTAAAACTCGAGGAATTTTTTTGATGAAAGGTTTCCAAACATCACAGACCCATTCCAAAAGATCCTCTCTATAAATTTTAACAAACTCCATCTTGTCCACCAGCGACCTAAGGGACAAAGCCGGAACTAAATCCATGGTGACATCGCTGCCCAAAATGCAAAGGGGCTTTCCTTTTTGAGCTTTTTCAAATTTAGGTCGACCACCAAAGACCTCAGGTTTTTTCTTGATATTGGATGGAGCACCACCACATGAAGGGGCAAAAAGATAAGAATTACAAATGTCAACATCGCTTGTAACCCCATCCCCAAAGAGAACATGACCCTCAAATTTGTCACGAGGAGGAGAAACCACCAAACCCATGTGCGATGTGAATGAGACGGGAGAGACACCAGGATTATTCCCAGTCAACCGACGGCCAGGGCTCTGGGCCAAGCCCATCGGAAAAAAAAAAACACAAGGATTAACTTTACAACAAAACACCACGGGAGAAATCGAGCTATGAATTTTAGGACGATTACAATACTTCCCACTTTTTTACCTGATTAGTACTAGACTAAGCCAGGCTCAGTTGGAATCCAGGGCCATAGCATAGTCTCTCCATAGCCATCCAATATATTTCCTTAACAATTATAATGCCATGATAAACAAATGATGGAAATTGGTAATGATACGATATTAACCCAAAATCGGACCATAAACATTAAAAACCAAATTCAAATTGTTAATTGGAACTTTCAAAATCCAAGTATGGGATTTGATATATTTTATTTTGTTTACATGGTTAACCATCATGATTGGAAGTATAAATTTTAGATTGTTAATTTAGGGAGTAACCTACTTACCCGACCATTTGCACCGATCGGATGATCGGCAACGTCGGATGTGACAGCTCACGTGAGCCAGGTCGTCCGATCGATGCAAATGGTCGGGTAAGTAGGTTACTCCTTAATTTAGTATGATCTTCCATTTCATACAAAAGGAAAAAGTACACGTATATCTCTTTCACCATTTAAAGAAGGAAAAAAAAACTTCCCCTACAAAGAACAATAAAGGCTTAAATTTTAAATATATGTTTTTAATATCTTTTTAGTTTTATGATTATACATAATAAATAATAATAATAAATAATGTTATTTTAATGAGCATGTATGATTATGTAAGATATTCTTAAATTAATATCTTTTTTAAGAAAAAAAATTATAAAGTTTGGATATATTTCAAAACCATTAATATCTAATTTAACCAAGAGCATTCTGATTTAAAGGACATTATTAGATACATGGCTAGTCTCTTTGGTCATATTTTTAACTAATGCAGAATACTCTATATTCTCTATATGATAGGTGAATATTTGAACACCATCATAGATACATATAAGGCTAACTTGGAAAAAAATAGGTATGATGGACCCTCTTTAGTTCCTAAGAGGGAGTGTAGTGCTCTACCTAACTGGTAAACCACTGTGTCCCTCTCTCTGTAATGTTCTCTATCTTAAGCTCATTCTGAGTTAAGTTTTTAATAAAATCAAGACATTTTAAGTCATATTACAGGTTTATACCCATCTCTGTTCTGTTAGTTTTATAAACATATGAATGTACAAATATGAACTGTAAACATATTAAAGTAGAAATACTAGCTGTACATGTTGATAAACTTCATGATTTTTTATAAATTAGACCATAATACCATGCATGAATTTAGTATCTAAATACCTGGAACCAACGGTTGTAGTAGATCCAAGAGTTTGTTGTAGACCTTGTAGGGTCCTTTCTCTCCCAGCTTTCCATCCAAGCCTTGACTAACAAAATGATGTGCCACCCTGCTGACCAGCTCTCATCATGTGCTGGCCCTAGGAAACCCATGGGTTTCCTAGCCCCCAAGCCCACAGACCAACAATACCAAGAGCAGCTTCCTTTCAATTATATATATTTCTTTGATTTCTCCCATTTCTCCATCATCTCCAGATATCCTGGTCCTTGAGTTATCCCCCTCCTCAAGTTTTTCCTCCCCCCCTTTCTCCTGATGCAGAGTCCCCCTAAATACCCATTTTCCTCCTACTTTCTTCCACCTTCTCCACCACCTTTCCCCCAAAACACCTCATTCACCTCCCTCCTCAGTTTTCGATGCTAGTTAATTCTTATAATCCTGAATATACATTTATTTATTCAATTGTCCTTATCTTGAGCATCCCAATAATTAAGGTTATTTAAGTTCAATCAAATAAGTTGGTTGTCTAGCATTTATGAATTCTTGGAATGTTCACCATTGGTCCCTCACGGGATGGCGGTTTAATAGCTAGTCTTATTTAAATCAATTATGTTGAATAAAATAATAATTTAGTAATTATCTTGTGTACAGGTGATTTTACTTGATCCGAAATCCGATGTTAGTAATCATAGTAATAAGTAGTATTATAAAATCAATCATGTCATATCTTGATGGTTATATTCCCATTTTAATATACATGTTTAACCTACATGGAATCATTTTGGTGTATTTGATTAATAATTATTTTACTCGAGTTATTTCGACTTGGTTTTAATTGAACAATTGACTGTATTCACCACAAGAGCGTAATAATAACAAAATTATAATAATAATTGTTTAATTAATTAATTGACTATGTTTAACACAAGATCTTAATAATCATCATAATAATAATAGAAATAATTGTCTAATTAAACTATCGGTCATGTTTACCATAAGATGCACTTAATAATAATAATAATTATTATTATTATTATTATTATTATTATAATATCACTAATAATAATTATAATTAAAGACATTTAATAGTTGTTTGTTTTTAATCACAAGTATCATAGTCATGAGCATGTTATCTCTAGATTGTAAATGAACAATGTTTAAGTCTACGCACGACAACATTCTGAGGATTATTCTAATTTATGACACTTGATTCCTTACGTATTATAGTGTTCACCTATCATTAATGAATATGTTAACTTAACATTCATTATTACATTAACATATTTACCTATGAAAACCTATACCATTATTGATCGTGTTAAGTATTGGTATGTCGATATTGGTATACGTGTGCAAAGTGTGCATGTGTGGCCAGTGCATGCATAGATCATACACGTACTATAAGAAAACATCATATATCCTATATATATAATAATAATAATAATAATAATAATAATAATATTAACAAATAATAATGATTTACATAGATAGGACATTCATGGATACAAGACATAACAATCGCAAAAACCTAACCGAATTAACATACAAACATGCAATCTTTTCATCATCATCAGTCATTAATTATTAATGAATTAAGTTATAACATCATTTATATTTTCAAATTCATTACTCAATCAATTATTTTCAAGGAAGAGACACCTACTACTACTAATCTTGGTGTCGTAGATCCCCCATGACCCAACACAGTACTAGCTATAACATCCTCCCATCCTAACCTATGTCCGCACCCTCCCTATCCTTCCTCTGCTAGTATAGAAGTGGATGTCGGCTTCACCGACCTGACCACATAAGAACCTGAGAGCGATAGCGTCGGCTGAACAGCAGACCTAGCCTCTCCTAGCAGGCATCCGACCGTCGTCATCACAACAACATGGGGAGCATGTCTTAGCACGGCCCTCCCACGACCTCGGGTAGCCGACCGTCGTCATCACAACAACATGGGGAGTGTGTCTCAGCACGGCCCTCCCACTACCTCGGGTATTATAAAAACAAAGGGTGGAACACATCCATCCCTCTCAACATCCTAGGTCTATATACTCTATCAAAACATACTTTGCTGCTATCGAGATTATTGGTCTGTGTCATCGTATCATCAATTTTGGTAATCAAGGCTCTTCTGCAGAAATATGTACTATACCACACTTCATATAAAGTATCCATTTATTACATAGCCCGTGTGTCCTGCAGATTAGTACTTTGAAAACATACATTCATAATAATATCTCCATTCAATCATCAGTTGGTGCATATTATCAACAACATTTCCTTTCATTGTATAACTCATTAAATTGATCACATCATAGGTCAATATCCATGTACACATCATATATATTACATTTATCAATGATGACAATTAAACATACACGGTCTTTATGAACAAAGGAATATCATGATAACTATAACATAGTAACCTCACAAACATAATCATAACATCACAATCAATGTATCAACATAAGCATAGTAACATCTTAGACATAGTAGCATCATCTATCATGTCATAAATATGGTTTACTCAGTCGAACTGAGTCCAACATTTACTAAGAAAATAAAATGCAACATGTCGATATGTCTAGTAAAATATGGGCATTACAAGGAGTCAAAGGATCTCTTGGAGGACGTCAAGGAGAAGAGGATGAGAAAAGAAGAAAATACATTCACCGATGGAGGGAGGTATAACATGATAAATTAAATGGAATATGTTATTTTTTAGTTCAACATAAAAATAAATAAAATAAAACTATTATATCACCTTAGACATTTTCATGAGCTAAAATATACCTCCAAGGCGACACAGTTGAGGTTAGAAAAACAATACAAACACAAACTTGGCTAGGGTTTATACCCAAAAAAAATTGCCATATTTGTAAGAATGAAAAAAATTAACCAATTTCATTTCTAATCAGATATTCCAACATTAATTTTAGTGTATAAAGTAATTATAATTTGCATCAATATTCTTAAGGAATGAAGGGGGAAATATGCAAATGATTACCTACTAAAGAAGAAATGGAGCTTACATTCAAGTGTGTGTTTCAAGCCACACATGAGAGTCTGCAAGGTGGGGAGCAGTTCAAAGTTTGTCGAAGAACCTGTTGGCGTACTTTCGGTCAACCCAGGTTCATATCCTTTGTTCATCAACAAGACCCAAGATATCGACCCGATAGAGGAGAACTCCATTGGAAACACCTGTGACACAGACGAAATCTCACCGAAGATCTCTTATGGGGACTTCCAAAACCATATTTATGTAGTTATGTTGGGGATTTCACTCTATAACACTATCAGGGCACTCGATCGAAACTAGGATTTATACTTTTTTTCTCATTCATATGTTCAAGATAATCAACTACAATTCTATCGACATATATAACAACATATAACATAAATCATTAACACATGTTAACTAAGTACATGTGTGACATATATATAAGTTCATTCACCATTAATTTTGTGTGACGCATTTAACAAGCCCCTCTACACAGCTTGGGTCCATGCTTTTATAAGCTTTTCTGCTTTTACAATTCTTGAATCAACCGTCGATTGACTCTCAACTGTCAGTCGACATGATGTATTTATATTTTAATACATTCAGCTATATCTAAAAATAGGCACTATCGACCCAAAATACAATCATGCTTTCTTACTAAAAGTAAGTTTTAAGTCTAACTAACTCTTTCCCTGAAATCGATAGAACTCTACTTTTTGACTGCTTTATTCCTCTTATGTCACAGGTCCTTCTGTCGTGACTTTACCTCATCTTGCGACTAGAATGTTCATATTTTTTATCATTATTCTGGTTCTTTCTTCCCGTCTTTTCCTAGGGCCAACATGCCCCCAACACTCACATGTGGCTTGTCCCGAGCCACATCAGTCTGAAACTTCTATTATTGCTATCTTGCTTTGAAAATATTGAAATATTTTCACTACCTATTCAGTTTCATGTTGCACTTCTTCTTCCATTATCTTCAATTTTTCCACAAGTTCAGAATTGATATGTTCTAAAGTTCGTAGTCATGTCAAATCCAACGCTTATCACACCTTTACATGTACATGTTGAATGATACATGTAACTCTATCTACTTCTACTTGAATTTTTGTGACCCGGTCAGTCATTTTCTGCTTATGGTTTCACAATCTTTCTACCTATTGTTGCAACTTCTTCAGATCATTATCCTTGCTTGTCTTTTCAGTCGTTGGCATCTTCTTTAGATCGTTCTTCAGCTTATTGAAGTCTACCTCAATAGTATGCAACTGCTCTGTTACTTGGTCCAACTCTTCATCATCAATCAAAGCTTTGTACCTAGACTACGAAAGTGCAAAGTCTAGACATATTTGATGAATTGGATCTATAACTAAGAATTTACCATATTCTATAAGGTTCTTAGGGAAACAAGAGGATCAAGATATTAGGTTTAAAGGTAATCAATTAGCAATTTATAATGATATAATGGATAGGTAATATGAAAGACTGTGTAGATATATCATTAACAAGAATATAATCCTATTTCAGATCTTAAAAATCAATCAAATTCATGAACATATATACTTTCTAAACAGGAAAAGCATAGCAAAATGTTAGCCTACTCATGGGCATCCTAAAACAAAAACTTTATCAAAGAATTGAGTCATAAATAGGCTAATCACATCGATCATAAGAATTTACCATGATAATGAATAAAATAGGCTCATATCATATATAATATCATTCCAAAAATAGTCTTAAAGTTTATTTATAAAAGATCAAAACATGCATGATTGCAGATTATGATATCTCATGACCTGATCCCAAAAATCAATTCCCAACCCCTTCTTCTACTTTTGTTTTCCATATTTATAGAAATACAAAAGTTTAAGGTAGCAACTTTAATATCTAGATTTGATTGAATAGACGCAAAATAGGAAAGAGATATCATATCAAATATTTACATATTAACTAGCTTGACTCATAAAACATAGAATCTATCACCTACACGTATTTATCTTTAATAACTAACAGTTGTTGATGATTAATCATCCTAGAAGTTATAGAAACCTTGATCTTCATCTTGTGCTTGACTAGTACAGCTGGAAATAAAGCTAATTGAAACATGAATTATCTCATTTTATGTGTTTCCTCTGCCAACATTGTAAGCCCGTCTATTGCATGAGACCTCTTCTGCAACTGAGTCTATTCTGCATCCATCATTTGAATTTTTTCTTTGACTTATTTATTATGCTTGATAAGTTCTTCATTTTGCTGTTGAGTAAGCCTCTTTCTTCTCAAAATTTCTTTCGAAGTTGTTATTAACTCTTGGTAATTGGCATTAGTTTCTTCCAGATCTTCTCTCAACCTCCTATTTTCCAACATTAACTAGTCATTTGAACCATTAAGGTATCCATTTTGAGCTTTATAATACTATAAATGATTTCTTAAGGACATGAAATTCCGACAATGTCTCAATGGATGTTTGGTGTGCAGGGATTTCTATACCCAAGCTTGGAGCGAGCTTATCTTGTTCTTCCAACGCCCCCACATTTGTAGACTTAGAACTCATGCCCATTTCAAATTTAGAGATATTTTGTTTACCCTTGTCTTTATGATCTACTTCGAGCAATTTTGGAACGTGCTCTAGATGTTTTTCAATGTCTCCCAGGGTTTGATCCACTTTATATTCTAAATTTGCGATTTGTGGACCTTCCTCACTCGGAGAATCTTCAACAATAGTCACTACATCTTTATGAAATTTAGAATCTAGAACAACTTTCATATTCATCCTTAATTTGTTCTTGGGTCTAGTCCTTTGTCTCCAATTAATTTCCTGAAATTCTGAAGCAGAGTATCTAAAATTTTTGTATTGGAAGAAAGTTCTTGAATCATACCTTTCTCTTCTGCATCCCTAGGGGTGTCTGGAGTAGCTATCTCTTCATTTTGTAACTTAGAGAACACTTTATTTCGTAACTATTTTTGAATTAGTTTTGAAATAGGGTCATCTTTTGAATTAAATTCACTTTTGTCTGCTTTATTTCATGTTCAACCTTCCTTTTCTATCCTCTTGTATTTTTACCACAGATTTTCCTTTGGGTGACTAGAATCTCTACTTCTTCGCTATTGATTTGTACCTTTACATCATTTCGGGTTTCAGGATTTTCTGGTTCAAAGCCTAACCAGAACAAAAAGTGCTTCCAAGAGCGATTATGCTTCCAAGAGTTCAATTAATACCAACAATTTAACCAGCCCATGATGGAAAACAGAGTGACTCGTGTGATCAGGATGTTTTTTACCATTGTAGCCATCTTCTCAAGGCTTCTGAACAAGTAATAGGGTAATTTTAACTTAGATTGTCCATTTAAATGCAAAATAAACCTTAGATGATACCTAAAAATAGTATCAAATTGGCCCTCACAGGTGATATAGCGTTGTACAATGCTAAGCACATCCCTCCACTCATGCTTCACATTGATAAGATGAATACCTTTGCTCCAATATAAAGCTTCATAACCATGTAACCAATACATACTTAAATCAACTTCGAATAGGTGATTTTAAAACCATCGTTCACATTCAACAGGCAACCTTGTCGCCTCTACAATGAATCCTTCATTTAATTTGAAGCTCAGGGTTTGGAAGTTTATAGATGAACCTATATAATTATTACCAAAATATTTAGTTACTTCAACATTGTAACCCCTAACTCTTTCAAAGGAGTACCACCCTACATCCATCAACAGCTTACAACATTTGGGAAATTCCTCATTCTATTTCAAATTCACCGGCTCAAACATGCAAAGCTTACCACTTCTTTTCTTCATATTGACAACTATCTAACCCTGCTATATCACATCCCTCTAGAATAAACATGAGTTCAAGAACAAATGGGTGTTTTGGTATGAAACAAAATTGAGAAATAAGGTCACGTTAAATGAAAACTTGAAAATATGTTGAATTCATTGTATAGGATTGAAATGAACTCCATCATAACTTCAACAGCTGGAACATAATCTTTGACAGTAATTATGAACAAACATTCCTTCATTTAAAACTCGCTTACTCCAGGACAAGTATTATGTCGCTTCCTTTAATGATTTAACAATCTGACAACGCCATCTTTCAAAACCTTCATATATTTTGCCGCCATAATGTATCATAATATTTATACTAACCATAATGCACAGGCCTCCAAAATTGAGTTAGCTTGACATATAAAATCATGTTTTTGAAATACTTTATGAAAGAATTAAATGAATATGAGCCATGTTTTATTACATTGATCATTAAAAAAAACACAAAGGGAATAAAAAGATTACTAGTCAAATAATAAACTATAACCTAAGACACGTGATTAGATTCTAGGAAAATATGAAGTAATAAGAAAAACCTAAGGTAAAACTAAGGTACAACTCCAGTGTTAACATTTGGCTTTAGCTGGGAACGAATCTCTCCTTGTGAAGCTTCAAGAACATATTGGCTAGGTGCCTTTGACTAAAATCAAAATATGTTAGAATTATACCTCGTTGAAATTAAACTGAAAACTACATCTTTGTACAATCCATTAGGCAAGAGTCTTATTCAACAAAACCTAAATATTCAATGGTATATACAATGAAATATGATCAACTATGGTCTCAATATGCGTAGAAATGTTTCAAACGCCCATTGACTGGGCATACAACTTCTTTACCCTCCAAGTTCTGTAACATAAGAGTATTGTTTCCCCAAAATTTTGTAATTTTAAAAGGTCCAAGCCATAAATTATCAAATTTCCCATGCTTATCGTTTTCATCTCTGCGTGCATCCCATCTGAATACCATGTCACCCATTAAGAAAGTATCTTTTTTAACTTTCCTATCAAATCTTTCTTTGAATTTCCTCTTATAAGCCTATGATTTTCTACTAACACTTCTCTTTCATGTTGTAGTTCAACTATCTGAAACATTCTTCTCTTAATTTCATTTGGTTCTTCTTCAATGTTCTACAGAAACTAAATTACTAGAAAACTCATTTGAACATGAAACACCGTATCAATGCCATAACTAAGTTGAAAAGGAGATGTTCCAATGGCCTTTTTGGTAGTCACCCTATCTGCCCAAAAAACATATTTTAGCATGGTACCCCAAGCCCTTTTTTTAAATAACATATTTTTAATGTTGTTAACAATACTCTTATTTGTAAGCCCAAACGGGTGTGGCTCATTGGCCTTGCTTGATATAAAGTCACTTGTTGTAAAGGAGGTCACAAGATCAAATCCCACCCGAGTTTACCTGTGTCCCATGGCTTGCGGGGTGCCCTAAGGGGCACCTAGGGGTATAGTAGTAGCAAGAATCGATCCCTGGACCCCGTGTCACACGAGTACCAACCTAGCCCCAGTTGTCAATTCCCCTAGTCAACAAAAAAAAGAAAAAAAATACTCTTATTTGTAGACTCTGCTAACCTATTTCCTATAGAAATCTATCATAACTTTAGACTTAAAATCTTTGGCATTGTCATACACTAATTTGCTTGGACATCCAAATCTACTTAAAATATTTTCTTGAAGAAAATTGATGATGAATTGTCGGTTGCTCTTCTTGTGGGAACTGCTTCCACCCACTTGGTAAAGAAATCGGTGGTTGTTAAAATCCACTTATGTTGGCCACTTGAGGGAGGATGGATCTCACCTATAAAATCTAAACCCCACTACTGAAATGGAGTGTTAATTGCAATGGGTTTTAAAGGAAAATATTGAAGCTTGTGCTTACCAGCAAAACTTTTAGCATTCAACGCAAGCTTTTACCTGAGTATAAACATATGTAAACAAGGTGGGCCAATAGTAGCATGCTCTTAAAATTTTGAATGTTGTTGCTTTCCAGTATTTGTGACCTCCACGTGCATCTCCATGTAATTATGCAGTAACTGAATCAACTTCAGACCTTTGAAAACATTTAAGTAACATTCCACCATGGTTACTCCAATACAAAATTTGATCAATTAAAACATACTTCATGGCCTTGAGTTTTAATGATCTACATTCATTCTTATTCAAGTCATGAGGGACATTGTAAATATAGTCTAAAATAAACAATTTTACCATACCATGGGGAATCAATATATTTGGCATAAGTTTGTTCCTTACTTTGTTATGTTGATGATCCTTCTTGTATTGATTGATCTGCTATCAAATAAAGATCTAAAGCCTGACAATTTGAATCTGCAAGGAGTTTAGCCAAACCATGTCCTTTTACCAATTTTCTAGGTTTAATTTCAACATCATACTCCATGATCTTGGCTATACAATGTCCTCTTTTCCCTTCACTGTCAGGTTGCACCGAAATTTCTTTAACTACTGCACTTGGCACATAAGCTGTGATTTTGGAATGCAAAACATAAATCCTAAAAAATTTCAGAGATTCAACTAATGCGTAGGCCTGTTTTTCCATTGTACTGTATTTAAGCTCTGAATCTCTCAATGTTTTACTAAATAATGAAACTAGTTGTTCTAGACCGTCATAATTCTTTTGCAATAATACAGCAGTTATAGTATCTTTGGATGCAAATGAAAAGATAAAAAATTATTTAGTAAAATCTGGACTTACCAACACTAGTGCTTCCGTGAGAGCTTGATTTATCCTTTCAAATGATAAACTAGCTTTAGTTGACCATTACTTCTCTATCTTTCTTAAGTATATATGTGATGTGTTTAATAATATATGCAAAGTTAAGGATAAATCACCTTAAAAAAAATATTTTCCCAATGAAAGGTTGAATCTATGTTTTATTTCTAGGAATATTGATCTTCAAGATGGCTTTGACACGTTTTGGATCTATCTTAATCCCTTCAGTAGAGACTATATGACCTAGGAGTTTACCTTCCATCATGGTGAAATAAGATTCTTTAGATTCAAAGACACTCCAAATTTCCTACATTTAAGAAAAGTTTCTTTCAAATGTTTTAGATGGTCATCATCATACTTGGAAAATATTGTAATATCATCTAGATATATAACTACAAACTTTTATTTCTCACCAACAAAAGCTACATCCATAGCCCTTTGGAATGTAGCACTGACATTCTTGAGTTCGGAAGGAATTTTGTCATACATAAACGTGCCCCAAGAAGTAGTAAAAGGTTGTTTTTTCTCTATCCTCTAGCTACACAGCAATATGATTATACCCAGAGAATCCATCAATCATTGGTATCATCTAAGAACCAACCACTATCTGCAGAATTTGATCAATTTGGGAAAAGGATAGTTTTCTTTAATGGAGCATCTGTTCAGATTACAAAAGTCTACACAAAGCCTTATTTCCCCATTCTTCTTACGTACTGGCTCTAAATTCACTACCCATGAATAATATCTAAGAGGTACTATAATCTTTGCATCTAACAATTTTTTGGCCTTTTTTTCAATAACTGGTAGCAATGCTGGATTAAGTCTTCTAAGTTTATGTCTGAAAGGCTTAGTATTAGGCTTTAATGGAACCTTATGCTGGATTATGTTAGTATTTTAAGTTTTCAGATCTTCATATGACCAAGCAAAAATATTGACAAATTCTTTCCAAAGTTTAAGATACATGTTCCTTTCTTCATCTGAAAGTGTCTTGGATATTTTAACCATTTTGGATTCATCAACAGTACCGATATTACAACTCAAGACATTTTCTTCAAAATATTTTATGTCAGGCTTCAATAAAGTGTCATATTTTGAAAACTATCTTTCAAGAGGAACAAGCCCTTTGGGAATGAACTTTCCTTTTAATTCAATTATCTTGTGGTTACCAATTGAATTTTTTTAACATGAAGCACTTTCATTAAACTCAACATCTTGATCTTGATCAATTAATGAAGTGGAAAACTCACATGTCAATTCTATAAAAAAATAATCTCCTGATCATCATGTAACACTCTACAATGTTTGATATTATCTGGAATTGAAGGTATGTACCTCACTTCAATCGTATACTTGAGTTGAGTTAATTTTGGAACCTTAAAGTAAGTTGCTTCCAAATCCAATAATCTGTTGTTTGATTATGACCTCT
Source organism: Pseudotsuga menziesii (assembly GCA_001517045.1). Lineage (NCBI taxonomy): Eukaryota > Viridiplantae > Streptophyta > Pinopsida > Pinales > Pinaceae > Pseudotsuga > Pseudotsuga menziesii. The sequence continues at coordinate 917,679 of LPNX010930030.1, read as the reverse complement.
TGGGATGAAAGATATATTAAAATCTAAGAAAAAATTATCTAAAGGATCCCATACCTCATTCCTATACACTTTTAACAACTGTTGTTTTACTTGATATACATTTTTCACCGACTGAACTACTAACTCAGAATCGCCAAAAACAATCAGTTGTTGAATGTTTAAGTCCTTTGCAACCATTATCCAGAGAATTAATGCTTCATATTCAACAATATTATTTGTTGTTTGGAATTCCAGCTTATACATTAGATAAATAATCTCACCTCCTGGAGAAATAAGTACAATACTTGCTCCTACTCCCTCCTTACATGAGGAACCATCAAAATACATTTTCCATAAAAAATAATGAACCTCCATTTTATGTTGAACTATATGATCTTTTTCAACTTGTAAAATACATGTGGTATTATCATCTAAATGTAGCATATAAGAACCCATATCTTCATGAATTGCATAGATGCAATGATTCATGGGATTTTTATTTTCACTTACCAAATAAGAAAGTTGTACCTCCCTAAACATTCTCCTATATTCCCCTCTGAATACTAGAATGGTAGCATAAGAAAGATCCATCTGCAAGGTTCCTCCTACCCTCTTTTCCCATGGCCTCAACAAAAGCATACCAAATTTAGGAGCAATGTCAGCTATAACAACATCCATTGGTACACTTTTCATTGGCAACTCTGTAAGGCTAACAACAAGATCCTTGATAACTTCAATACATTTAACTTATCTGGAATCAAAAGCATATAGATCATGGTAAGGCTTGGTGACAGTTATCCCTAAAGCTTCCATAACTGCCTTGGGCATAAGATTGTGAGAAGCACTAGAATCTAGAAGACAATTATGTAACATTTGATCATGAACTATGAGAGTAATATAAAATGGCGGAGGGAAGTCTGAATTATCATCTGGATGATCGAATGATTTGGGACCAAAAAAAATGGTTGGATTTTCATCTTGTAAATTAACCACATATGAAGGGATGGAATTAACAGGAGGATTTAAAATTTTGAGAGTAGGCTCTCTATTTGACTGGATTTTAATGAGTTTAGTCATTGTAGTAGGAATTTTAATCTTGCTAATTTCATGTTCAAGATTGAAACCAGAAGAAAATCTGCCTACCTCTTCCATATCTGCAGCTCTATCTTTATTTCCCTATTGATATTATTTCTTCTCAAGAGTTAATCCTTTCTTTGCATGAACATTCTTTGATTTCTACTTGTCTTGTGAAGCCTGCTTTATTCCAGATCTGAGACCATAAGTCTTATGTGGCACTGCTTGGTAAATATCTAGGATATATGAAACCTGTTCAAAATCATCCTTTTCATGATAATCAGAAACTTTTGCATAATGATATTTAGACTTAGTTAAAAAAATGGAAGAAGGCATATCATCCAATTGATCAATGCTTGGATCTAAGTCTTCAACCTCCAACTCATCTATTCATTAGATTCATCATTATGTACCAGATTATTCTGAAAAGGAGTTTGTATCCTTTGATCTGTGTATTCCTCTTATCTCTAGGAAAGAACCTAGGATTAAATGGCCTTCTAAACTGATTGGGATTATGATTATCATTCTCTTGAGCAGGTCTATTTTCAGTTTTATTTTCCATTTCCATCCTACTCATTTTTGTAGATAAATTCTTAATAAACATGGTCATCTCATCCATATTACTATCTATTACCTTTACCCCATAAGTAGACGGTAACATTTCTTTTTAATTTTTCTTATCCTCCCCATGATATTATGATTTATCCCTCAACTTATTTGTTTCCATCAAATTTGAATCTACCTCCTAGGTTGCTTCTTGCATATTCACAAGAGTAATGGATCTCCTTTCCCTTACTAATAAAGAGAACTCAACATCAAAAGAATTTGCATAAGTAAGTTTTGCAGATGTCTTAGTAGGCTTAATTTCTATAGGGATCTTACTATGCATCTTATTGAAACGTTTGGTAAAATCAGTTACTGACTCACCTTGTTTTCTTTTCAAAGCTCCAAACTCAGTAATGTAGTAAAGATAATATTTAGTGTCTACCCACTATCTCATAAAAATTCTTCCAAAGTTGTTATCCCATCTATAGAATTTGGTCGCAATTCTCTAAACCATTTCCTCACCTCCCCGTCTAGGCTTTGGACAAAGACCCACATTCATACCTCCTGATTTTCAATATTTTGGTTGTCAGCATAGCTAAAATAAGCATTCCAATGTTATTTTGTTGTAACTTCACCTTGACCATTAAGCCTTGGAATATATTTTTGATAATCCCCTCTAGGAAGAGCATTAAGAAGCTAAGGTAAGACTAATGGAGCATATCTAGCAACCACTATGGAATCCATCCTATTAGGATGTTGAGATGCCATATTTGGAATAATCTATGGATAGGGTGGTTGAATCTGTGGAGAAGGTAGTAATTTAACCTTTAATTGACTAATGTGAATTTTACTAGTGAGGGGTGTAAAATGTGACGACGAAGGATTTAAGAATTTAAATCGTTCATAATTTAGAATTACTTTTTTTATGTCTTCAGATGACAAGGGATTAGAATAGACTTTCAAATTGTCAACTTGAGTAGGATTAAAACTATGAAACTCAGGAATAGTAATAGATAAATAATGTTTCTTTTCTTCTTCAAAAGTTGACAAAATGGAAGAAGGAAAACCCTAATCTAACTCACCTGGTGTTTTGGAATCTGAAGAATATTGAGGCTCACCTAATGATGCAAAACCGACCTTTTGTCTAACTTCTCTTAAAAAAATTTCCAGATCTAGAACTCCTGAATGCAAAGGAGATGCAGGATTTCCCCTAGTTCCAACTCTCTTCGAAGCCACTATGACTTCCTGAAATACAGGTGAAAATGTAGTCTACAAAACATATTGATCTTGTTCACCCTCCAAAATAAGACCTAAAAATCATAATACCCAGGGAAAATTTTTCTTTCGTTTCTCGATCCCCGACAACGATTCCAGAAGATCTTTATCATTATATCCTAGGGTTTGATCCATTTTATATTATATATTTGCAATGTGTGGATCTTCCTCACTCGAAGAATCTTCAACAATAGTCACTGCATCTTTCTGAAATTTAGAATCTAGAACAACTTTCATATTCATCCTTAATTTGTTCTTGAGTCTAGTCCTTTGTCTCCAATTAGTTTCCTAAATTTTTGAAGCAGGAGTATCCAAAAATTTTGTACTGGAAGAAATTTCTTGAATCATACATTTCTCCTATGCATCTCTGCGGGTGTCTGGAACAACTATCTCTTCATTTTGTAACTTAGAGAACATTGCTTTTTTTAACTCTTTTTGAATTGATTCTGAAATAGGTTCATATTTTGAATTAAATTCACTTTTTGTATGCTTTATTTCTTGTTCAACCTTCCTTTTTAGTACTCTTGTATTTTTACCTCTGATTTTCCTCTAGGTGACTGAAATATTTTCTTCTTCGCTATTAATATATACCTTGACATCATTTTGGGTTTCAGGCTCTTCTGGTTCAAAGCCTAACCAAAAAAGAAAGTCTCGCCAAGAGCGATTTCACTTCTTTAGTTCAGTCAATACCAGTAATTTAACTAGCCCATGATGGAAAAGAAAGTGACTTGTGTGATCGGGATGGTTTTTTACCCTTGTATCCATATTCTCAAGGCTTTTGAACAAGTAATAGGGTAAATTTAACTTAGATTGTCCATTTAAATGCAAAGTAAACCTTAGATGATACCTGAAAACAATAGAAAATCAACCCTCACTGGTAATATAGCGTTGTACAATATTGAGCACATCCCTACACTCCTACTTCACATTGTTGAGATCAATACCTTTGCTCTAATCTAAATCTTCATAACTGGGTAACAAATAGAGACTTAAATCAACTTCGAACATGTGTTTTTTAAACAATCGTTCACCTTCAACAGGTAGCCTCGTCACCTATGCAATCAATCCTTCATTTAATTTGAAGCTCAGGGTTTGGAAGTTTACAGATGAACCTGTATAATTTTTATCAAAATCTTTATTACTTCAACATTGTAACCCCTAACTCTTTCAAAGAAGGACTACCATCCCGCGTCCATCAGAAACTTAACACATTTGGGAAATTCCTCAGCCCATTTCAAATTCACCGTCTCAAGCCTGCAAATATTACCACTGCTTTTCTTCATATTGATAGCTATCGAACCCTGCTAGATCGTATCCCTCTGGAATAAACACGAGTTCAAGAACGAACGAGTGTTTTGGTATGAAACGACTGACAAAATCGAGAAATAGGGTCACATTAAATGAAAACCCAAAAAATATGTTGAATTCATTGTATGGGATTGAAATGAACTCCATCATAACTTCAACAACTGAAACATAATCTCTGACAATAATTATGAACAAACTCTCCTTCATTTAAAACTCGCTTACTCCATGACAAGTATTATTCCATTGCCTTTAATGATTTAACAATCCGACAGTGCCATCTTGCAAAACCTTCATAAATTTCGCTTTCGGAATGTATCGTATTATCTATACTAACCATAATGCGCAAGCCTCCAAAATTAAGTTAGCTTGACATATAAAATCATACTTTTGAAGACTTTATGAAAGAATTAAATGAATATGAGCCACGTTTTATTACATTCATCATAAAAATGGATAAAGGGAATAAAAATATTACTAGGAAAATAATATATTATAACCTAAGACACCTGATTACATTCTAGGAAAATATGAACTAATAAGGAAAACCTAAGGTAAAACTAGGGTACAACTCCAATCTTAACACCATGACTATGAAACTTTGTAAACTGCTTTGGCACAAAGTTCCTCCACTTCTTCAATCTTTGTCGAAGCCTCAGTTGTTTCTTTTCTTTGTTCTGTTAGTACCCATGAAGGTGTACTAGGATTTACTTGTGAGTCCATCTCCGCAACCCGCTTATGGAGGTTCTTAGCTACTTCACCAAGTCGAGATACTTTATCTTCTAAAAACATTTCATCTATAATGCCTTCATTTACAAACTGCTACAAGCTAATGTGACAGCTGCATCCAATCAATCCATGTCCTCCTGCGACGTGTTTGCTTGGTGTTTTGTGGTTTGGACTGTATTCTTCAATTTCTTAACAATTTTGTAAGATGAAATGACTTTATTATCCAATGCATACTCTTTGGTCTTCATTTCTGCTATTGCAGCATTGTGAATGGCATGCAATTCATACATAGATGGTTAAGAAAAATCCATAGTGACATGACCAAGTTCCTTGACCATGGTGTTCAACTCTGGTGTGCCTAGGTCAATTGCTTGACCTAGTACCAGAATCCTTATTGGTGGAGTTGTCGTCGATGATGCCTCGACAAGTGGCTCCTCAAATGGACCAGCTTGATCCAGTGACATAATCGAGTATGGCATTTGGTCGACTGCCACACGTACTTCTTTCACTACAATACAAAGTGTCTTCAGTAAGTCGATTGTGCTGCTTGTTAATTATGTATGTCACTCATCCATTTTTTGGTAGCTTTCCTTGGCAACTTCTTCCATTGTTTCTACCAGAAGGTTGTAATCATCATTAGTAAGGCCAAAAACTCTAGATGGTTGGATGACTTTACTCTTCTTTTGGCTCTTCTCAAACTTCTCTGAGTGCTTTCTCTTATCTCCCAACGTTGGATCCGTTGGGGTCGTGTTGGACTCATCTTGACTAGGAGGGGAATATTTGTGTGGATTCTCTTCCACTGGTGGATATCCTCCCTAGTCTCCGTTCTTCTTTATCGAGGATTCATTATGTCATGTATCTTCTTCTGCAGATAGCTGATCATCTGCGACATGAACTGTCCACTCTGTAGGCCAATCTTGAATGATATAGCTTTTCTAAGCATGAGTCGCCTTACAAGGTGAAACTTGGGAATGATTATCGATACCTCATCAAAGGAAGTGGAGAAGCTTCCTACAATGTAGACTACAGGAAATCTTTGAAGATGAGAGATCTGCCATATGTTTCAGGATTAAAGAAGAATCTTCTCTCCATCTCTGCATGAGATGTGAAGGGAATAAGGCTTGCATTTGTTGATGGTTAAGTCCTAATGTGTCCAAAAGGATAGGCAATATATCATGCAACAATGATTGGAGAGCAAGAGGGAGGATTGTATAAGTTGAAATAACAACCAGAACAAACATTGATTCGTGACTCGATAGAACCAAGTGAAATATGGCAATGAAGGCTTGCACATGTGCACTATAGAGCACTATTGATTCCAAGCAAAGTTGTTTTAGGACTTCCATAAATACAGACACAGGTTCCCAGAATCAAATGATGAAGTAGAACACACTGTCAAAGACTCTGGTTATTCTTGCAAGGAGATAAGGATCAAGAGGGAGTCCACCCACCAAACAAACAAAGATAAGTATTTGAATTGTCATTTCCTATGTATCTATTTCCTTAAATGATAATGTTCATTTGTGTACATAGATATGTTCCTAGTTTTAGCAAGTGTATTATGCATGTTTGATTGTTTTCATTTATGAAGAGTATACTACTGACTTGCATGTGATAGATAAGTAGCCTATGGTGTTGTACAACATTCCATTTCTACTTATCTAGAATGAAACCTCTTTGTTGACATATTGAGATTAGTGCACACTCTAAATAATGTTATGGTAGATATGGAAGGAATCTAGAAAGTTACTATAGGTATACGGGATACGGATGAATGTTGTGGCATTGGCTAACATAGTTGCATGATTGTGTGACATATATCTTTATACATTAGAATTTGTCACTATCAATATGTTTTTGAAAATTATGAAATGTTTCTAATCATGCAACTGAATCTGACTTGTAGGAAATATCATGTACAATCAACTATAAGAAAATAAAGATGAGACTTGCTCCAAAGAACAAGTGATGATGATTCAGCTAGAAGATTCATGTACATGAAGAGGAACCTGAAGAGACACTATTATGGAAGAAATAACTTCAAAAGAATATAAGAATACCAAACCAAAGAAAGCGGTAGATCCACCCACAAGAAAAAACCTGCATGGGCATGGGAGCTAATACAAGACATAGAAAGGTATGGCACTCCAGATGGGATGCATAGAGAAAGGAAAATACTTAAACCATACAACAACTATGTGTCCCTACTATGTGACATCATTGACAAAGAACCTTCCAACTATGAAGAAGCTATAGAAAATAAAGAATGGAAGGATTCCATTATTGAGGAGTATTAGTTGATTATGAAGAATTATGTCTAGGAGATAGTTCTAAGACCTTAAGGGAATTTTGTTGTGACTTTGAAGTGGATCTACAAGATCAAGCATGTTGTAGATGGTAGCATTGAAAAGCACAAGGCAAGGTTCATGGCACGTGGCTTCCCTCAGAAGGAAGGCATAGACTACGAGGAGACATTTGCACCCATAGTGAGATACACTTCCATCGAATCTATACTTGCATTGGCTGTAGTAATGAAATGGAAGTTACATCAAATGGACTTCAAGACAACATTCTTAAATGGTGTAGTTGAAGAGGAAGTGTACGTGGAAAAGCCACTGGGATTTGAGACACATGACAAGCATATACATGTGTGCAAATTGAAGAAAGCCCTATAGGGATTGAAAATGCACCCAATACATGGTACAAAAGGATGGAAAACTTCCTAATGAGCTTAGGATTTACCAAGAGTAAAGTGGATTCCAACCGTTACTTCAAGGTTGAAGGCAGAAGACCGGTGATTCTCCTGCTATATGTTGATGACCTATTTATAATAGGAGATGATGAACTCATTGTAGATGCAAAGAGGAATCTTGCCACTAAGTTCAACCTAGGGATGGTGCACTATTTCTTAGGCATGGAGGTGTATAAAAGTACGGATGGGATCTTCACAGAAAAAGGAACATAACATCTGAAAAATCAAATTATTCTCCTCACTGTACATGTTATTTCTTAACCTTCTGCTTGTACCCCAATGGTAAGGAAAGATTAAAAAACCATAAACATAAGCCTTAACTCCCAACACTCCCCCAAATATTGGGTAAGAATCAACAATTCCACACCCTCTTGGAGTCAATATGCATTGCTTCATAAAACCTTCTACACCCTTGATATCTCTTCCCAAATATATCCCACCTATTGAAGACAAACACAAGGCATATGTCATAAAAAAATCGATCCAATGGAGAGGATTTGGTGGGAATTAGGGAGCCATGAACATGAGGGATTGTTATGGATAACTTTCTTTCCATAAATGTTACCAAGTTCCACATACAAGAGGGAGTATGGGCATGCCATATGGGAGGCATGCTACTGTATTCACATCCTAATGCCACAATGCATGAATGTACCATCAGTTTTGAGTTCAAATTTAAAACATAGGGACCCATCTATGCTCGAGATGGCCTCCATTTTGCACAAAAATGTCTTTATCTAGATGAATTACTTCATTGTTAAGGTTGTCTGCCACAAGGTTGTTATAACTTCACAGATGCATGAGATTCACTTCCTTGATTTGCTTGAGATTGAAGAGGATTTTATCATGTGTTTTGCTCATAAAAATTCCTTCCTTAACTATTCCTTTTCTTGGTTGCTTTATAACCATGATCTTTTGAATCATGCGAATTTTGATTATTTCCAAACCCATATAAAGATCATATAGTTTTTCCTAGTTATTATAATTCACTCTTCCCACTACTCAAGAGAAGGTTAACTAAAGTTTTCCATAAAGGTCCAAAAGGACCCCCCCTACACATGTTGACCCATGAAGGGTTTCCTTGTTCATAAAATAAACCCACCTATGATTTTTTCTACCTACCTTCAAGGAGTGGAAAAAAATATAATACAAATACAACTCCTACTATTAAACTATGCAGGTTTGTTTCCAAACAAAGACACAAACAATTCTTTGAATTATTTTGTTTATTCTATCTTTTTTCTAAACCAATGCATTCCATGCAATTGAATAAATAACATGAACCATTTCCTCACTCAATACATTTTCAATATCTTCTCTTTGTTATGGTCATTTTAATAGTTCTATTAAAATTACCAAACTTGAAAGGAGTAATACCAAGTAGTATAATCGAAAAAATACTAAAGTCCAATGTATCTTAAAAAAGAGAGAACAAAATATCTTGATTAATCATAGTGATATTGTGCCTATGAAATTGTCTAGAATGTGAAAAAATGAAATCAAGTATCATAAAAGAACTTCAATTGGGAAAGAGTTGTCACATAAATGCTTGGGATTCATCAATCATGGTTTGATGTTGAAACCCGTGACCATGGATTCCTCTATAAGTAGATGAATTACCATTATACTCATACGTACTCTGCCACACCTCCATGTGACTTTTTTAAGATACATTGGAAGATCCCATCCGTACTCTACCACACCTCCATGCCTAAGGAATAGTGCATCATCCCTAGGTCTTTCATCTCAAACTCAGTAGCAAGCTTCCTCTTTGCATCTACAATGAGTTCATCATATCCTATCACAAATAGGTCATCAACATATAGCAAGAGCATCATCGGTCTTCCGCCTTCAACCTTGAGGTAAAGGTTGGAATCCGCTTTACTCTTGGTAAAGCCTAAGCTCATCAGGAAATTGTCCATCTTGGCATACCATGTCCTGGGTGCTTGTTTCAATCCCCACATGGATTTCTTCAATTTGCACACATGTGTCTACCTATCATGTGTCTCAAATCCCAGTGGTTGCTCCACGTACACTTCCTCTTCAACTACACCATTCAAGAATGTAGTATTGGCTTCCATTTGGTGTACCTTCCATTTCATTACTACAGCCAATGCAAGTATAGATTTGATGGAAGTGTATCTTACTACGGGTGCAAATGTCTCCTCGTAGTCTATGCCTTCCTTCTGAGGGAAGCCACACACCATGAACCTTCCCTTGTTTTTTTCAATGCTACCATATGCAGCATGCTTGATCTTGTAGATCCACTTCGAAGTCACGACAAAATTCCCTTCCGGTATCAAAACTATCTCCCAAAAATCATTCTTCATAATCGAATGATACTCCTCGATCATGGCATCCTTCCATTCTTTCTTTTATGTAGCCTCTTTGTATCTAGAACGTTCTTTGTCAATGATGTCACATAGTTGTTGTATGGTTTAGGTATTTTCCTTTCTCTATGCATCCCATCTAGTGCGCCATACCTTTCTGCATCGTGTATTAGCTCCCATGCCCATGCAGATTTTCTCTTGTGGGTGGATCTGTCGCTTTCTGTGGTTTGGTATTCTTATATTCTTTTGAAGCTCTTTCTTCTGTCACGATGTCTCTTCAGGTTCCTCTTCATGTACATGAATCTTCTAGCTGAATTGTCATCACTTGTTCTTCAGAGAAAGTCTCATCCTTCTTTTCTTGTAGGTGGTTGTACACGATCTTTCCTACAAGTCAAATTCAATTGCATGATTAGAAACATTTCATCATTTTCAAAAAATATTAATAGTGACAAATTCTAATGTATAAAGATATATGTCACACAATCATGCAACTATCTTAGCCAATGCCACAACATCCATCCATATCCCATATACCTACGGTAACTTTCTAGATTCCTTCCATCTCTGCCATAACATTATTAAGAGTGTGCACTAATCCCAATATGTCAGTAAAGAGGTTTCCTTCTAAATAACTAGCAATGGAATGTTGTACAACACCATAGGTTACTTACCTATCACATGCAAGTCAATAGTATACTAATCATAAATGCAAACACTTAAACATGCATAATACACTTCCTAAATCTAGGAACATATCTATCTACACAAGTGAACATTATCATTTAAGCAACTAGATATATAGGAAATGACAATTCAAATACTTATCTTTGTTTATTTGGTGGGTGGACACCCTCTTGATCCTTATCTCCTTGCAAGAATAATTGGATTATTTTACAGTGTGTTCTACTTCAGTATCTGATTAGGAACCTGTGTCTGTATTTCTGGAAGTCTTGAAACTGCGTTGCTTGCACATGTGTGAGCCTTTGGTGCCATAGTTCACTTGGTTCTATGGAGTCATGAATCAATGCTTGTTCAGGTTGTCCTTTCTACTTGTACAAGCCTCCATATTACTCTCCAATCATTATTGCATCATCTATTGTCTTTCCTTTTGGCCACATTGGGACTTGGACATCAGCAAATGCAACCCTTATTCCCTTCGCATCAAGTGCCAAGATGGAGAGAAGATTCTTCTTCAATCCTGGAACATATAACACATCTTTCATCTTCAAATATTTCCTAGAGTCTAGCTTATAGGAAGATTCTCCACTTCCTTTTATGAGGTATTGATAATCATCCCCAAGTTTCACCTTGTGAGGTGACTCATGCTCAAACAAGTTTCCCTTGTGAAGTAAATACTATATTTCCAATGAGTATAAGAAGGATCCCTACACCTACCTCCCCATGATGATATGCTTTAATCTTGAGAAGTTTTTTTAATAAATTCTTACTGTAGTTGCTTGTAAAATTTTCTTATTTGATAAACTAAAATAAAACTAAACCAAATAAACTAAAATATAAAAATTAACCATAAAATTAAATAAACTAACATTATTAAACATAATTTAAAATAAAACTCTTACATTCAGAATGTTTTACTTAATATACCATGTCCCTGACAAAGTATTATAAATTTGCTCACATTTCAACACCAAGGTCATATGGTGTTGGATCCATCCTAATCGTTCATTCATGATGCAAATAAAAAAATAACAATATCTAACCTAATAATGACCGTTTAGGAAGCTTTAATATTTTTCAAAATCTTAATATATAATATTTTAAGAGTGAATAAAAACTTTAAATACTCTTCTAAGGAAAGTAGAATTTACCACGAAGTAACTTCTATTCTTTTAGGCCTTGGTTGGGTGGGAAAAGATGATATAAGTAAAATAGAAACAAATATATATATATATATATATATATATATATATATATATATAATTGAATTTTTTATAATAATTTTTTTAACTGTGATTGGATGATATGTTGTGATGTTAGCCTCGTGGAATGGTGCCCATCACCCAGCGGCGTGCTGGCATCATCTGACATTTACGGCTCTTTAATGTGGTGGTTGGAAATTTTTGCGTATAGTTTCATGTTGCCAACCATGTTGCGGGTTTCATGAATATAGCAACAATACCTAATTACATAAATGCTTCCTATATTCAAGTATGCCTTTCTAAAATGCAAAATTCCAAGCTTGGTCCCCACTTATCCATGTACTGTGGGTGCCAAATGTCACGTTGAAAATAAAAGACTGAACTATCTTGATTAATGTGAAACATATTGCAGTATTTGTCCTACACCCTTGTTTATTCTCATAGGTTATGTTTTCGAACCTATTTTGTTATATTGTCTTCTTATTATTGATAAGGGCGATTTTCAGTATCCATTGTAACAGGATTAATGTAGGTCTAAGTAACTCCCACGTTGTTTCAAGTTTGTTTGATATGTTGTTTCAGGTTCGTTTGACATGCAGGCCAAACTATCGTTGGTCGTGTTCTCCTTGTGGGTGTTTGTAATAAAGGGTTGTTTTTGCTCAGTTGTATTGTAGTAGTGGAATGTATCATGTAAAGAAATGGTAAGAGAGCCTCCTATGTAGTAGTTGATGTGTTTAGAAAAAGGGAAGTTTTACAGAAGCAGTGGAGAATAAGAAGTTCGAGAAGATGAAGCAACCTTTGTAAGTTGTAGTGTTTTGAAGATAAATGTGTATTTTTCTTTGATTTTTGTTTCTGTATTTGAGATTCCAGATACTGTAGAGTGTCTTTTATTTAATTTTTTCTTACCTCTCTCTATAGGGCAAGGTAAACTCAGTCATGTTGCATCACATTCTTCATGTAGTGTAAATATTTGCCATGCCTTCGATTCTGATAAAATGGAATGAATTACAATAGAATTTTGGATTATTTCCTCTTTGTCTATTAATGGTGGTATTGGAGTAATTTGTTATGAGGGTTTCTATTATTTTGCATCGATCTTGTGTAGTGGGCTTTCATGTTTGGGAGTTTTTTTTAAGAAGGTTTCGGAATGTGTTATTTCCATGGCTAGCTTTGTGCCCCAATCGACAGTGTTAGTTTTCGATTTTTAAGTTGAATGGGCGAGGAGGTCACGCAAAATACGACCTACGAAGCAGAGGATTATACATGGTTCCTATACAATGTACTCTCCATGTAGCCAACAACAACGACACAGATTTCTGGACATATGGAATCAAAAGTCGTTCCAAGTTTTGAACATCAATCCCCTCCAATCCCTTTTTATGGTTTTTTACAGTTTGTTCCTATATTTTTCAATGGAACAATTGTTACTTTCATTACACAATTTCAAAGCTAAAAGCAGAAAAGAATAAATATGAAGACGAGACGAAAAAGTACCCCTTTCCTCAATGCCCCATTCAACGCCAAAGTTAAATATTTGGTTATGATCATTAAACAGAAACCTTAATTTTAAATATTTAATTATGATTATTCAAATTTTGAAATACATGTAAAATAATATAATAATGTAAATGTACCGGATGCGGGTGATAGCACGGACACTCATCGACGCACCACGCCTCAGCCTGTGCACCCGCCGCATGGCAAGAAGCATGTGCCCGGCACGTCCATCAACCAGGACACCATGAGCTCTCAGATCCTTCAACGTTCCTCGCGTGTGGAAGATGAATTGCATGTCTCTTTGGCACCTGCGATGAGGGTTGGCGACACCCTATACTCCTCCTAGATTTCATGGCTTCACAGAGATATTCAATGCACGTAGGTACTTTGGCAAGGCAGACAGAGGATATTTGTGCCACGGAGAATCATTTCACCATCCTTGTTGGGTTAAGCTCGGCTCTGAGCAATTCTAGGTTCACTGAGCGCTTGGAAGTTTGGCCTCTGCCTCAAGGTGGCTCCTTTGTTTAATTGGGGTTTCATTGCAGTGCTCAGCTTATAGGTTTCAGTGAGTTAAGGTTTAGCCTGATTATCATGTCAAGACAGAGGGGGACGCCGCATCATGCTAGCTCGGGAAAGGGAAAATCCCAGTGCGGTTGCAGCCTGCAAGTCACTGCAGATTATGAAACCCATATCTCTCCTCAGGTCTGTACCCTTGTTGAAGACTGGGAGGTAAGGGTCCTCAACCAGCAGCTAGCTTCTGGACAGGGAGGAAGCCAGGTAAATCATTATGGGCTCGTTAAAAGTATGTTATGCAATATAGTCGAGGATATGCTCAGCAACTAGTTAGACGCCCATGACTCTGTCCTTGACATGAAAACTAGAATGGTTAAAGTTGACTCTCAGCTCATGGCCCTGGATAATACGTTCGCATGGAAAGGAATGGTTGGCATCACAGGGCATGGTGGACTGGGAGGCGGTGGCAGTGGAAGTGCTACAGGGGGTGTTGGGCACGTTGGTTGTGGAGGAGGTGGTAGTGGGAGTGCGACAAGTTGCATGATTGCGGCTCCACAGGCACCGCCTTTCCCCATCCCTTCGATAGTGGAGTTGCTCTTCAAACGTCTGAAGAACACGATAGACCAAAATATGGAAGAACGATGGGTGTGCCCTATCATCGAGGAAAACCCCCCGTCCTAAAGAATGCTCTCCTCATCTGCAGAAACAACTTATCGTTGTAGGTTTTTATGCAATAGTTGTCAAGGCTGGTTATGTCTCTATCTATTTTTAAATTTGAACCCTGTAACTATGTCTATGTCTGTTAGGTTGTCTAAAACTCAGTACTCGGCTAGTCTTATAGTCATGAACAATTTCATCTCTAGTTTTCATAGACGACCCTCAGTTTTTGAGAGGCTTGGGTGGTGGCTTCACTTCCAGAGACCTCCTCTGATCAAGGTTAATTTTGTATATTTTGTCCTTATATTTTAATAGATCTGTGCAGCTTACAAAAAAAAGATATAATAATGTAAATGTTTTTTATCAAATTGCAGTCATTGCTTTATTGATATCTTGGCTTTGCCAGCTTTTCATACACCTTGTCTAGTTTTACTTGTACTACCAAAGGGATAGTAAATTATGTTATATCACCACCCATACCTGTCATGTTGTACATCGATTCTCTGAATTCCAATTTTCTCTTTAACTCCAACAATTTATTATGATCGATGATACAGGGGAAAAGAAATTGAGAATTGTTCCACATGAATCCATGTAGAGTGATGCATGTCTCTGTTTTCCATGTTAATGAGTTGTTCAAGTTTTAATTGCTAGAGAAAACTCCGTTAACAACAACAGTTATGAACAACTTGCACAATTAAACTCTCAAATTGAAATTAAACATATAGCAATTCAAACCAGCAATAAACCTAGTATCATATATATGCAAGATAATTATTTTTTGTTTTAAGATCATTAAAAAGATTGTATAAATTACATCCGTGGACCTGAAATTAACAACTAAAATTAAGAATTCCAAGGATTAAATTTCCCAAAAATCACCTGAGTTTATAAGATTGCATTGGGGATTAATGCAAGTTAGTCATTGATGTTATATGTATGGAACCTGCATATATTTTTGAATTAGAATCTCATGGAGCACATTGTAGAATGCACCAATATTATTTAGAGCAATGTCTTATAGGAGAGTAAAATATTGAAATTGTACTATTTAGGTTTTAATTAGAGTTTGGTCACTCAGAATAACAAGCCCAAGGATATCTTTATTGTACTTTTTGAGTGTTGCTAGTCTCATAATGTAAGATGACATGAACTTGGAGATCAACATTTAAGCATCTCCCAACGCATTTGTCGGGTGTAAGCATAATTGAGCTACTAATATTTGACATGTTCAATGCTCTTAAAAAAGTGGAGTGTGGAGTAATATAGTTAGGACTTGTATATTGAGTTTGGATTTTGGGATCCAAAGCATGTTTTACAAGGATCATTTTTTCATCAAGCATAAGTGAAGCATCTTAGAGCCTCTGCAAATTTGCATCTGTAATTGTTTTTTTGTGGCATTTTCTTCCTTAGAGCCTTAGTGAATTTGCATCTATAATTGATTTTTTGTGGCATTTGTTGTTTCTGTATTGTGATGGGAAAAAATCCCAATGTTGCGGGTGGTCTATCTTCGTATGCTTAGAATCATTAGGAGGCTTTCATTCTTGAGTCAATGTAGAGTATGTGCAAGGAATTTGAATGCTAAGAAGAAAAAAATTGTCTGGATGTGCAGGTGTTTAACTTCATTAGCGTTTGGTACTGGAATTGTTTCTGATGACCACGATCGAATCCTGTTGACACCACCACCAACAATGCATCTCACAAGTTTTAGAACCTTACGACTGAAGAAAGCAATAATTTTTTACTTGGTGATCTTATTTAATTCCAATTCCTATGTCTTTAATCTTTGGCTCCTTATACAAAGGGAGATCATCAAAATAAGCGAATTAATTATGAAATGAACAATATTTGGTGATTTTGTTTACATCTTTCTAAAAAGCAATTCACTAGTGTTTGCAGACACTGCAAAATATTTGCAGAAACTCCAAGATATATACTTCACAATGAAGTTTTAAAGTTAGGATTCAAGCCAAATGTATTTCAGGTTGATGGAAATACTAGGTAATCCATATTTATTCATGTTATTGTAGAATATTGATATAAGATGTAAGTGTTTAAAATATATTGAAAGAGCGTTCACAACACACAACACAACTCTGTGGAAAATGGTGTGGAATATGCCCAGTGTTCCAAAAATTATTTTTTTCATTTGGACCATAATGCACCAGAAATTATTAACTGGAGAAAACTTGATTAAAAGAGGTTTTTTTGGACCATACAGGTGTTGCTTCTGCCAACAATATGATGAATCTATAGCACACATTTGGTTGAATGTGATTTTGCTCAAAAAGTTTGGGCTCTTGTTCTGTGTGGGCTGCCTATTTCTTTTTTTCCTTTATTTGTTGATCCTGTTACTCTATTTAAAAATTGGCAATCAAGGTATCTCTGTACTCTCTCTTTCAATCATGTTTGGAGAAAAATATGGCAAGCCATTCCAAAATTCATTTGGTGGAAAATTTGGTTGGCTAGAAACGACTTGATCTTCAACAGTAAACTGTCGAAACCAGAAATTGTAGCATCAAAAGCAAGGCTTTTCTCTTGGAAGTAACAGGAAATATTCGAATAGTCGACACTTGTTATAGCTGATTTTACCACTCCAGGTGAATCACACTTTCTATGGCCTTCCCCTATCCCTCTACAGAATCCTTAGACCCCGTGGACCATTTTTTGTCCTTTGATGTTTCCTTGACCATCCCTAAAAACATGTGAAAAATGATACACACGACTTTTAAACCCTTAATCGCGTATATACGCGGGTTTGACCCCTAAAACCGTGTACATCAAGATGCGTACAAAATCCAAATCCTTTTGGAGTTTTCCTTGACATGGATCCGACTCACTTGACTCCTGGCCTTCCCTATGCCTTGAGATCGCTCAGATTCGACGTCTCATTACCGCTTTGAAAAGCTATATAAAGAACTCTATGGTACATTCAAGGCATATGAGAGAATTGAGAGCAAAGAAACTATAGTCCATTGTTGCCGGAACTTATGCTTGAGTCTGCATCCCTTTGTCCCTTGGAGCACTTTTGTGTTCTTCCCAAGCTTGCCTTTTGCTTGTGAGCTTGCTATCGAGAGATGGAGGATTGAGGTGGTGGAGGCCCAAGTGGGGGATTTAGTTTCTCCAGTTCGTAGACGTGCCGACAGAGGCTGTATCTATTGTAATCTCTGATTTATATTAATAAAAATATCTTTTCCTGTCCAATAATGTGTGTTTGAATGAATATTTTATCCATGGGATGATTTCAAATGCTTATACATTGTTGATTATATATGCTAGAATAGATCTAACACCATGATATATAGTATGCTTGTATTGTTTACTTGTTGTTGAGGAAGTAATTTATCAATTCAAGATGAAGTTGGAAAGCTCAACGGGGATCTACTTCAACCGTCCGGAATAAGGTACGAGGTATGATCCTTTAGTGTTAGACATTTACTTTCTATTGCATATTGGAAAGGATTGATTTCTGGAGTCAAGCTGTCTGTTGTGGTACCCCAAGCCATAGGAATTTCTCTCTGTAACAGCACTAATTTAGAAGCTGAACACAATTGGCTCTGTTTGAAGACAGTGGATAAAATGTAGAAGGGCTTAAGTAGGCATGTTATTAAACCATATTGGCAGGTCAGAATTTCAGGAAAAAAAAATCAGATTGGTGGCAATCAAAAAATAAAGCCTCAATTTTCTTTGATGGGGCTTCAAAAGGAAACCCAGGGAAAGTTGGGGCAGGGGGCTTGATTTTTTATCCAAGTGGAAAACTAGAAACTAGTTTCAGCTGGGGAATCAGACAGAATTATTTTCCCTACTGAAAGCTTGCCAACTTGCAAAGGAAGCAGGCCATAATAACTTGCAAATCTTTGGAGATTCTGAGATCATCATCAAAACCTTAAATTATGATTCAATGCTTAATTCTCTTATCCTGAATGTGATCAGGCAAAGGGTGCAGTTTATTTTGATTGATTGTGATCCAGTTAACTCTTACCACATTCTTCGCAATTTGAACAAAATGGCAGATTTCAAAGCCAATTAGGGATGTCTTCTTCCTCCTAGTATGTTAAGAGTGAATGAAGGATCTTGTCTAATGCATCCCATTCCATGACAAAAGTATTTTGGATGTAAGAAGCTGAATTCTTTGGAACAATTTGTAATTGGGTGCAAGCCCAATCTATTCTTTTTTAAATAAATAATATTAATAATAATAATCGTTTTGGTTAAAAAAAAATGCAGAAAATGCACGAAATGCACAAAATTTCTCTGAGAGATCTGGTTGTAAAAGCATGTACTAGAGGAAATTTTATATTGTTGTGTTGTGAATGGAGAAGCACAATTTGGTATAAACACATGAATAAATTCTAGGGAAAAAGTAGAAGGGAATTTAATATTATTTTGCTTAGAATTGATAAACACAATCTAGTAAAATAACATGTTTCGATATATTATGGGAAAACATAGATTTAGAAATTGAACATGAATTATGTGCCATAGAGCTTACCTTAATAGCAGTTCTTAGTTTGACTCATGTGCGTGCAATCCCATGCATGCATCTCCATCTCTGTGTGAAGCCATTGGTGAAGGTAAGGAAAGACGGTTTATGTCCATAGGAAAAATTGTCTATATGTAAATAATAAATGATGTTTCATGGAAACGTTAGTTTTTTTTTGCAATTATCTTAAAAAATAAACAAGGTTATTTTTGCAGATCTAAATCATTTATTTTTCACCTCCTGCTGCTTTAAAAGAAAACTCGTACTCTCCTCTCTTGTGTCTCGCTGGCATGTTAAAACTTTTCTTTGTGTGTCACTGGAATGTGATCAATATTTTGCAAATCTCATGGAAAATATCTATTTAAATAATTTAGTAGTTTAATGTAAGCTTAGTTTATAGCTAACAACGGAGAAGGAACTAAAATCTTCTTAACCTTATTAGATCATGAACTCAAGTTATCTCTTCTACCCATGATATCTGCATGTAAGAGAAATCCTTAATAAATTGTGAAACCAAGACAAACTATTGTAGCGATTTACCTCAATTTCTGAAGTGATTTTATAAATTTCTCTATTGTTGTTCCATATTTCTTCAATTGTTGTTCAACGTTTATTCAATAAGCATGTGCTATGTTGATTTAATTTATGGCTTACATTGTTAACATTGGTTGTCTTGAAAGAAAAACCCTATGAGCCACCCATGCCCATGCAATGGTAGTGAGTGGCACTTGTCCACCCTAAAAGGAAATCATGTGAGGCATGAATGCCCATGCAATGGCAGTGCATGGCACCTATCCATATAGGTAAAATATTAAAAATAATAATTGGATATTTGATTGAGTTACTAAAGCTACAGGTTAGTTTAGTTATGTTTTATTCTTTTTTACAAGTTATAGTTAAACGAGATGGTATTTACTTAAAATATAAGTAGTGGCATTAGGTCGCCCCGAGCATGTTTCAAGAGGCATTAGTAGTTAGTCACACCTTCTTGGTTTTAGAGCTTAATGGGTTTTGTTTCCTAGCTGACAGGCTGATCGATCCCTATATGGTGTTTTTTTTACAGTGTTGATCCTAGACCGGGTAACCCTTCTGATCTCGTAGTGAAATATTTTTCAACATTGAAGACGTGCATATACAATTATTTGGACAGAAAAAGGCATGGAAAATATCAATAGAAATGCAGGAGCAAAATCTATTGCTATTCCAGAAGAAAATAAGAACCGAAGTGTAGAACAAGAACTGAAGAATTAAGTTTTGTTGGCTTCAAAAGATCCTCTTGATCTAGCATTAACATTACAACTTCACCGGGAAAAAAGAAATAAAGAAAAATGGTAAGAGGTTCCATTCTTGCCAAGTCACTGAAATCTTCAAATCCGCTTCCCAAGGATGTTGTCTGACTATAGTGTTTATTGGTAGTTTGTGTTTGGAGGTATTTTTTCCACCAAGTAAATTTCAACCTTAAGTTATAATCGTTTTAAAATAAGTTGTTAAATATTTTATCTATTACAAAAAAAAGTTATATCTTTAAAAAAAAATCTTACTAATTCTCAAAATATTGTTCAAAAAATAGTTGAATTTATTAACTTAACAATTTACTCAATATTTTTATAATCTAAAATAAATTAACATATTCCTTATCAATTTTTAGGTTTTGAACAATAAGATAGTAAAAACAAAATTCAATTATTGTTTAACAAAAGTCGACCAATTTTCTTGATAACTTTTATTAATTTTTTCACTCATAATTTAAAACATGTAGATTTCAAATCATTTTAAAACTACTCTTGTTTGTAGAGGCGAAACACAAATAATTGTCTTCATTAATAAAGAAAAGTCGGTCGACGCTAACAAATATGGTCGGTTGACGATTTCCCTTCACATGTTACTAGAGGCATGGGGAATTTTGGAGGTTTCAGATCTATTCAGAGGACCCATTGAGACATGAAAAAATTACGTGTTTGCATTTTGAATCATGAAATTATGCTTTAATTGTTTTGTTGGATTTGTTATCTCAAAATTTTGTTGGGAGAAAAATAAATCTGAATCCTTTTAGATAAAAATTATCATGATCCTAAGAGACTGAGTACATTCAAAGTGCCCCTTACAATCTAGAGTAATGGTTTTAGATGATTGAGAGGTACATTCAAAGTACCCATTACAATTTAGAGTAATGGTTTTAGATTATTGAGCAAAAGGAATGCACCTTATACCATGCCAAAAAGAAATGATATTGTCATTTTTTATGTCACATTGACACCCCATTTTAATGTTTGTCAAGTTAAAAGTTCATTTCTACTCGTTTTAAAGCACTGGCTAACTACAATTAACAAGATACTTCCGCTTAACCTAAGTGACAATGTCGGGGACATTGCCACTTCGTGGCTCTTGTTTTTTTCACTATGGGCATATTTATTATATTACAAGCTTTTACTATGAGGATATTTTTAACTTGTGTTTATCACCAATTAATTGTGGAAAAAGTATTAACAAAACATATATGCTCCCCTCTTACGATCATAGAATTTACAGAATCCATAACATAAAAGTTGAATTATTAACCAAAGGTATTCTAATAGCAAGTTAATAGAGATTACAAAAATATGGTATTTCCTTCTCATAGTAATATTGAAAAATGGAAACTCACAAACTAAATCTATTAAGTGACATGCTTAAATTTTATCTATCCATCACTAGCATTACAAAAAGCATATAATGTTCAAATACTACCCTATATAAAAGAGATAACCGCATGAAGGGAAAGAGTAAAACAACTGGAGCAACTTCATGAAAAGGAGGATGAAAGTATTTTGAAACATATCTAACTCGAGATTATAAAATGAATTAGGACCTAAACTGCATATGTATATCGTTTTTGACATCACATCTGCATCCAAATTTCTTTCACTATAAATATGATTAAAAGACAAAACATTAAAATTAGAGCAAATTAATCGCATCTCTCCCAACAAGGCAAATAAAGAAAATTTGTTACAATGTTGTTCCCCCTTAATCCACTTTATGTCATTTAAGGAGTCCTCTAACACCTACAATCTAGTTAATCCCTTATCCATGATTAGTGGCAACACTAACTTTAGTTCCATTAGTTCCGTAAAGTTATTGTAACCCACACCTAGTCTAACTTGAAATTTTAGAAAGTGGGAATTAGAGTAAAAAAGGATAGCTCCTTCTCCACAAAAAGATGGGTTACTTACGATGCCCCATCGAAATATGCCCACAAAAAATCCTTATTGATCCCTTCCTCCACCACTTGGATTTCATAAACCTGCTATGAATCCCATGGGAAAGAACTTAAAACGCTTAACCCTTGAGAAGCTCACATTATTGGTGAAATAAATTTACCTTCAAATACACAATGGTTTGTGGCCA
Source organism: Pseudotsuga menziesii (assembly GCA_001517045.1). Taxonomy (NCBI): domain Eukaryota; kingdom Viridiplantae; phylum Streptophyta; class Pinopsida; order Pinales; family Pinaceae; genus Pseudotsuga; species Pseudotsuga menziesii. The sequence goes on along the minus strand of LPNX010930030.1, from coordinate 895,272 downwards.
ACCATGTACCCTAAGCTACAATAATTGGTAAAGCCTTAAAAGGCTTAGTCTGTGGATTTGTTGACTAGTTTTTGTAGCTTTCTTCCATTATAAGCCCCCTCCATACATTTTAAACCCATTCAGTCATTTTAACTATGCCCATACTTTCTTTAAAAAATCACACTGCATATTAAGTGACCATTTGTTTCCTTGATCCTATTACACAGTGCACATCTACCAAGCCTTGCCCAGCTCCTCTTTTGTAAACTGTCCTGTGTTAATTCTTTATTGTTTAATAAACACCACATAAAGGCCTTTGCTTTTAAGGAACACTTCGATTTCCAAAGGGGTCTCCACCACCACAAAGGCTATCCTCTACCCATCCTTGAAAAAAACAATTATAACCTAGTCTATGAGTATAAACACCTAAAGGACCATACAGCCAAACAAATTCATCTGGTTTGTGTTTGAGTCTAACCCGACTAGACCTTAAACAATATAGGAAATTTCCCCAAATAACAACCTCATTTCCTTCAAAACCCAGTCTCTCCACTAATTGTCATCCCTAATCCCAAATGGAAATGGTATCTCAAATGATACTATGTGTGACAACATAAAGAAACATATGTCTATTAGAGATTGAATCATTTGAAGGGGAAGAGTATAGTTCTTACCACTACCAACACATGCATATTTACCAATTTTTACCAAGTTCCCCTCCATGACCCTCTATGCCAAAGACTCTCTAATCAAGTGGAATGTTTCTATTGCTACTTTCCAAGTCACAAAAATATTATGACTATCTTTTACCCTCCTCCTTGTCCATACTTCAAGAGAGTCTAGTGAATTGTACTTATCCACCAATACCTAACACTAAATCCCTTGACCTTTAATAAGTCTCCAAACACTCTTTGCAATTGATGCTTTTGAGAATAGGAATTTGTTCTTTAATCCCCAGCCACCCAAAGACTTTGTTAAAACTAATCTTTCTCATATGACCCAAGGAATGACTTTCCTATCTCATGTTCCCCCTGACATAAACATGAATTTGACCTTCCCAAGTCTTTCTAAAACATTTTTCGGGATCTAATACAAAGACATCCAATAGACGGGGATGGCCTCTGACATAGGCTTGACCAAAAACAGAAGACCACCCCTTGAAATCCATCTAAAGATCCAACAAGCTAATATTTTTTCCAGCTTTGATATTAACTAATTCTAGTATTGCTTCTATTAATTATTTGGTTTTAAATAAAATCCAAGGTACTTTAATCCTACTTCCAAGTCCACCTTAGAAAGGGAAAGAGTTCCATTAAAAAGGCCATGTATTCCTCCTCTACCCCAAATAAAGAGATTGTAGATTTTGTCACATTAATCAACATACATGTTGTTGAGGAGTACATATCAATGATACTTTTTAGCTTAATAATGTCTCTCCTCCAACTATAACAGATTATAAGAATATAATCTATGAAAAATAATTTGTGATAGAAAAAAACTCTCTCTTATCCACACTCCTTTAAAGGCTCCCACCTTTTTTTCTTCTAGTAATGATCTACTTGGACCTTCATCCAATATAAGAAACAATAAGGGTGACAAGGGACAACCATGCCTAAGTCCTTTGCCTGCACTAAAAAAGCTCGATGTTGCACCATTTATAAGAACTAATAAGGAGATTGTTGTGATATAAACTCATTACCCATGAAATGAATGAAGCCACAAACCCCAAGTGAGTCAACATTAAACAAATGTAGATCCAATTAACCCTATTGTAAGGTTTTCACAAGTCTATTTTGAAAACCATTGTTCTTTGTTTCTTCAATTTTATACTGTGTAATCCTTCTTGGGTCACTTTGATAGCTTCATGGATTTGATGACCTAATAAAAAGCGAAATTGTTCCCTTGATATAGTTTTGGACATTAGTTTCTCCATTCTTATAGAAATCACATTTGCCACAATCTTATAGATATTGTTATAGAGAGAAATTAGTTGAAAATCCTAGTTTATCCCTCTTTGGAATAAGAACAATGTGTTGGGAATGTTATATTCTTTGCATGAAATCGAAGTTAATAGCCGACCGGTATAAGTCAACAAACAATCGAAGTCTAGTCAACTGACAAACCGAAATAATTGTTTAGTTGAAGACAATGACTGGTAGATGGGAAGTCGACGAAATATTGGAATGACTAAAGATCAACAAGCGATCAACCAAGGTTGACCCAGTCAGGTCAACAGTAACATAATAACTGAAAGTGCTTCAGAAGTTATGGATTGCTATTAATGAGCAATCGGTTCTAACTAACTGAGGTACCATGAGCTAGTGTATGTATTGCATTTATAAATAAGATGTAATGGCTATGTAAATAGTATCATGTGATGAAGTGTGATTATTGTCTAGTAAATCACAGTTGTAAATGTTGATTAAGAGTGTGATGAATAGATGAGTGGTAAATCTCATCGGTTTTTTGGTTTTCCCTGGTAGAGGTGTTTCTAGGGTAATTTATGTGTATTGTGTTGATGTCTTATGTGTCTTTTCTTAATGTTTAAATGTGTTTAACTATATGAATCAATATGCATGCTCATTGTAAATAGGTATCAAAACCCAATAGTTGGTATAATAGCTATATTTGGCTTCAAGGGGACACCTTTGTGGCTAACGGTTTGGCTTGGTCCTAGATCTGGTGAATACTTGTTTCATTGGGAGTTTCTAGAAACATTGATTGATAGTTAGAATGACTAACACTTCAAGGATAGAGATTGAAAAGTTTAATGGAAATAATTGTGAGTCTTGAAAGCTTAAAATGGAGGATCTCCTTGTTGATCAAGAGCATAGGGTCGTTGTTAGCCTTGGTACAATTCCAATAGGTATATCATTGGAATATAGGCAGAAAATCTGTTAAAAATCCTTCTAGTTCTTAATACCAATGCAGAGAATCCTTCTTTAAAATAATAAATTGTATATATATATGATGATGATGATGATTTTTAAAATACAATTCATGACTTTAAATAGTCCATTTGTGTCTTTATGTGAAGAGACGTGCCCTTTTATTCTTTATTTGATTATTGACTAATTATTTAAAATAAAATCGTCAGGAAAACAAGAAGTACAATTCGACTTTGTTTAGCATATTATGTATTGCTGAATGTCTTAGAAGAAGACATTGCAAAGAAGTTATGGGAAAATTTTGGGAACTTGTGCCAATCAAATCTCTGGTTGACAAGTTGTTTCTTCAAAAGAAGTTATACCTTCCAAGGATGAGTGATGAAAACTCAATACAGAGCACCTAAATGCATTCAACACTATCATTATTCATTTGTTTCCTGTGGATATTAAAATCGCTGAGTGTAAATGTATCGGTATATTGTGTTCTTTTCCAAACTCTTGGGATAGAGTGGTCATGGCTAGTGGAAGTAATAATACCACATTGAAGATTGAAAATGTGGCTGCATCTTCATTATTGAAATATATGAGACAAAAGAACATGGAAGGTTTGACCAACAACACCTTGATGGTAAGAGGTTAACTATTAAATAGAGGAAAAGGTTTCCTTTTGTAGAATATCAAAGTTGAGGGGTATATCTATGACTATATCTAAATCTCATGGTCCAACTACGAGAAGATGTTAGAAATGTGATAAGGTTGGGCACTATAAGCGAGATTGTAAGTCAAGGGAAGTCAAGAGAAGCAATGGGTATGAGGAAGTTCATTCAGTTGACGGTAAGCCTCCACAAGAAGAGCAAGGTGACATGTATTTGGACTCCACAAGTACATAGTCGGATCGTGACTCTTGGTTAATCAACTCTAGTGCATCATATCATATGACACTTTGCAAACAATGGTTCTATGAATACGAGAAGTTCAATGGTGGTGATATCCTTATGGAGATGATTCACCAACCAAGATAGTCGGATGAGGTAAAGTTAAACCGATATTGAAAGGTGGAAGAATAAAAACTCTTCTAGGAGTGCTACATATCCCAGGTTCGGCTCAAAACTTGACCTTGATTGGTAAGATGGGGAATGTAGTTGTGTAGTCTATATTTGAGAAAGATATGTGCAAGATGGTGCAAGGAACAATGGTTCTAATGAGAGGAGTTCAAACCAGGACCCTATATAAATTATTGGGGAAAACAAACACCAACGGATGTGCTAATGTATTTTATCTTGAATTTGACAACATATCTTTTTACCTAGTTGACTCGACCACATTATGGCATCAACGGATGGGACATATTGGTGAGAAAGGTCTTCTTATTATGCACAATAAAGTTATGGTTGAAGGTTTCCCTAACTGTTTTGAAGAACTAGACTTCTATGAACAATGTATTTATGGTAAACAAAGTTGTGTAAGTTTATCATCTGGTGATACTAGGGCTAAGGAAATACTAGAGTTTATACATAGTGATGTGTTTGGACCAGTTTCACTCCCTTCATTTGGAGGATCTTAGTATTATGTCTCTTTCATACATGATTTCTCCAAAATGACATGGTTCTATTTTCTAATGAAGAAATTTGAGGTCTTTGAGAAATTCCAATAGCTCAAGCTTCTTATAGAAAAACAAATCAATAAAAGGATCAAGGTGCTAAGAACTGATCATGGAGGAGAATTTTGTGAGAAGGTGTTCAACCAGTTTTGTAAATAACACAATATAGCTCAACAAAACATAACTCCATACACACCTCAACAAAATGGAGTTGTTAAAAAAATGAATAGAACATTGGTGGAGAAAGATAGGAGCATGCTAAGTGGTGCAAGAATAACACAAGAATTATGGGCAGAGGCAGTTGACATGTCATGTTACTTGGTGAATATGTCATCGTCAACAAGACTCCATATGAGGCATGGGCTAGTAAAAATCCCTATCTTACACATTTTAAATTTTTTGCGTGTGATTCCTTTATGCATATCCCAAAGGATAATTAAAGATGCAAAATCGATATCAAATCAAAGAAATGCATCTTCATCGGGTACAAGGATGGAGTCAAAGGGTGTAACCTATGGAATTTGGTCACAAGGAAGATGTAATGGCCATGCAAATAGTATGGTGTGATAAAGTGTGATTAATCCCTAGTAAATCACAATTGTAAATGCCAGTTAAGACTGTTGATGAATATATGAGTGGTAAATCTCACTAGTTTGTTGTTTTTCCTCGATAGAGGGGTTTCCATGGTGATTTTTGTGAATTGTGTTGATGTCTTATGTGTCGTTGCTTGATGTTTAATTGTGTTTAACTAAATGGATCAATATGCATATTCGTTGTAAATTGGTATGAGAACCCAACATGATGAAGGTCGAGTTGAATGAAGTCAGCATTCAACCATTTGTTCTTGACTCCTCAACCACATTGATTAGATCAAGCTCCAAAATGTCTAGAAACCCCATAAAAAATTCCATAGAACATCCATCCCTATGCTTTTATCCTTTTGAAAGCTATACTTATTTGAATTCCTCGAGAGTGGCTTCCTCCACCATTAGGTTATTGTCTTTTTTGTTACAAAATTAGGAAAGACTTGTGATAGTCTCACAATGTTAGCAATTGTACCTCTTTATCCAGCTATAAACAAATATTCAAAGTATGACACCCCCTCTTCTGCACTATTCTCAAAGCCATTGATTTTCCTTTTATCTTGCCTTGAAATATTTCATATAGTTTTGTGTTCTTGCGAATCTATGCATATTTATGGAAAAATTCAAATTCTCATCCCATTTTTCTAAACAAAGGGCTTGACTTTTGAGGTGTTAGGAAACTACCATGTCGTCCAAAATTTTCCTTCTAGTTTAGTTCAAAAGTAGGACTTCTATCTTTGTGCTTTTAGTTGGGTGTTCCCCCCCTTTTGACTCAGAAAACCTAGTGAGGGACACTTCACATTTAACAAAGTTTCAATCATCCTTTTGTCTTTTTTCACGAGCCCAGCCCATTTTTTCTTGTTTAATATCATTGAGATTTTATTCCATTTTGTAAGGCCATAGACTCAACCCTTACACCATAGAAAGGCCTCCACAAATTATTCACAACACTAATAAAATCCTTCTCCTAGAACCATGTCGAGTTGAACTTAAAAGGACTATGATGTTTTTTACCAACCTTTTCCACCTCAAGCACTATCAGAAAAAAGATCTGACTCACCCCCCTCATCAACCCACTGATGAAACCACAAAATAATATTCTATCAACCCCTCCAGAACCAAGAAGCTACAATCCACTCTCTTGGCCACCCTCTCCAACCCCACCATGTTATTTCTCTAGGACTCAGGTTAGATTAACTGGATCTATATTCAACAGTGCTCCCTATTGTAACTTATGCAAGAAATATTAAGATAAACTATCTAGATAATCTTTAGGGCTTCGTTCCTCCACATCCTAAACATAAATTCAAGTCACCCCCCAAAATAATAGAGCTTCGCTTCATTAAGTTCTTTCGGAAAAGTGATTCCCATTAAACCTTTATGTCCATGCATGGACCATGGATACTCAAGAACAAGATCCCTCTACAACCTGATTGTGAAAATAATTCCACCCCGATACCTGAGACAAATGACCAATAATTAGTGCACAACATGGACCTAGTGTTCCATCCTATGACTAGACCACTAGAATTCCCCATTGCATCTACATAAGTAACATTCCAACCACTGAACATAAATTCAAGCACCTTTGAAATGATAGACCCTTCCCCCAAAGGCTCCTGAAGGAAAATCACATCTGGCTTACTTTTTTCTACAACTATCTTGAAGGCCAGTCACTTTGACTCATTGGCCAAGCCTAGATAATTGAAGGAGAGACCAATCATCGTGTAGCCCCTTTCAGTTTTTTCAATGCTTTAGGAACCCATTAATAACAAGTTGTCTCTTTTCTACAACGCCTATTGTTGCTTTCTCTTTAGCTTTGTAAACGAAAGACTTTCTACCCCTTTCTAAACCCTTTGGGTCGTTGATTAGACATAACGAACAAACCATTTAGACAGACACCAAAGCCACTAGAACAAGGACAAAGGTTACATAGGAATCCTCCCCCACTAGAGTCCGAAGAGTTTGTATATACCAAGTGTTAAGTTTTCTTAATTTGCTTACTTGATATCTTAAAGCAAATTGTTACTAGAATATCACTGAAAGAACAACAAGAACATAAACATAAGAACACAAAGATTTTCCTCAAGGAAAACACAAGGGATAAAACCCCACAAAACTTCCTCATTATAGAACTCAACCAGAGCAGTGTAAAACCCAGACAATTGCTTCTCTCTTCTTTCTGGCGCACTTGTTCTTCTCTCTCGCAAAACAACTTGAGAGAGTGAGTACAAATGAAGGGGAGTGTCTCCCTATTTATATTCTTCAGTTGACTTGGCCTCTAACCTAACAGGGTTGACTTGTCTAACTGACTGGGTTGACTTGTCTAGAAAGACACCAAAAATAAGATTTATTATATTAACACTTGGGTAATATTGACCTGACTTACATCCGAAGGTTTACATTGATTCTTTCAATGAATCTTACAATACCAAACTCATCTCCTGAAGGAGGAACACTATCAATACCTCTGGAATATCTTCTAAAGTTACAATACTTTAACACTCCCTCTTAACTAAGAAGGTGTTCAACTACAGTAGCAACTGCTACTACAACTGTACAACTGATTGGTGAGTCTCTATATGTCATAGGAAGTTTTGGAACATCTTCATCATCGATCTCAGCTGGATTATCTTCTGCAATCTTAGTATGTAAGTATTGAATCATCTTCTGTACATATTGAATCATATTCTATCAGTATATAAATACTGAATCATCTTTTGTAGCATCAGTATGTGTATACCGAATCATCTTCTACCATGTCAGTATATGAATACTGAATCATCTTCTAGATCATATTTTGTAGCATCAATATGTGAGTACTGAATCATCTTTTGTTTCATATTCTGTAATATCAGTAAGTGAATACTGGATCTTCTTCTGTTACATTAGTATGTGAATGCTGAGTCATCTTCTGCCATATTAGCATGTGAATGCTAAATCATCATTTGTCAATATCAGTATGTGAATACTGAGTTATCATCTGCAACTAAATACTGAGCTATCATCTTTTTCCAATATCAGTATGTGAATACTGAGCTATCATCTGCAGCTGAACCATTGTCTGTAACATCAGTATGTAAATACTGAAACATCATATGCAATATCAATATATAGATATTGAGTCAACGTCTGCACCATTGGTATATAGACACTAAAACATTATCTGCAACATCAGTATATAGATATTGAAACATCATCTGCAACATCAGTATATAGATATGAAAATATCATCTACAACATCAGTATATAGATACTGAAACATCAACAACAACATCATTAGCATGTTATTGCTAAAAACAAATCATCTATAATTCTAGATCATCATCTACATTAGCAGCATAGAGATGTTGGTACATCATCATCACCATCAATATCAAACATCATCACTAGTACTGAAACAAATTCATTAACAGTCATTTCAACAATCATCATTATGAGAATACTGAACCTGATATATCAGTATGGGAATATTGAAACTATCAATCATCTCATCAATCAACAATCATTAGTATGAGAATACTTAACCTACTACATCAGTATAAGAATATTGAATCCATCAATCATCTCATCAATCAACAATCATCAGCATGAGAATATTAAACTTGCTACATCAGTATAAGAATACTGAAACTATTAATCATCTCATCAATCAACAATCATCAGTACGAGAATACTAAACTTGCTACATCATTATAGGAATACTGAAACTATCTCAACAATCATAAGTGTGACAACACTGAAAACATCTTTAACAATCATCTCAAGAATCACCAATCATCAGTGTAACGACACTGAAACTATCATCTCAACTATCATCAGTATAACAATATTGAAGCACACATCTCAACAATCATCAGTATAACAATACTTAAGCAAACATCTCAACAATCATTAGTATGACAATACGGAAGCCAACATCTCAACAATCATCAACATAACAATATTGAAGCAATCATCTCAACACCCATTAGTATAACAATACTGAAGCAAACGTCTCAACAATCATCAGTATAACAATACTGAAGCAATCAACTCAACACTCGTTATTATAATACTGAAGATACATCTTTCCCTCTAACTCTCTCGAAGCAACATCACGGTGATTTGTTTGGTATATGCATCTGATTATTGTGTCTAACTTACAAGCCTAGTTAGATAGATGGATCTTCCTGGGGACCAACAAGCCTTGTCCTGGATTACACACCAACTTGGGTTAAAATGATCTAGCCAAACATATTAATCACCCTAGGATCAACATGCCTCATCTAACTTACTAAACCTGTCGGGAAAACAAGCCTATCCAAACTTACCCTACTCTAGACTAAGCTACCACCACTACATCCTTCTTCCATCTACCATCACTCCCTCTTTCGAGAAAGGTCCTTTTGGATTACACCAAGCTTGTCTCGAAAGTATTCAAACTTTACACGCTCCAAAGGCTTAGTCAATACACCTACCACTTGTTCCTCTGTAGGAACATACTTGAGCTTTACAGTGCCTTTCTGAACCATATCCTGGATGAAATGATATATAACTTCGATATGCTTTGTCTTATCATGAAACATTGGGTTTTCTATCATCTTGATACAATTCTTATTATCATAAAGGATATCAATAACATCTATCTCTACATCAAATAATATTGTCAACATCTTTCGAAGCCATACTGCTTCACTACAGGCTGAACATGTTGCAATGTATTCAACCTCTACTGTGTTTAGTGCAATATTGGTATGCTTTCTACTAAACCATGAGATCAGGCATGATCTTATACTCAAGCAACATCCTGAGGTGCTTTTTCTATCTTTGGCACTTCCCTCCCAATCTGAATCTATGAACCCATGTAATCTGATCTCGCCACTAGATGTATATCTAGGACCATAATCTAAAGTTCCCTTTAGATACCTCATTACATGTTTTGCTCCAATAAGGTGAATATGTTTGGGATTCACCATATACTAACTTAGGTTGTTTACAACAAAACATATATCTAGTACTGTATTGGTTAAGTACATCCGAGAACCAATAATCTGTCTGTATAAAGTGTCATCAACTGCTTCTAAAGTATCATCATTCAATAACTTCAAGTTTGTTGTCATCGGAGTAGTCATAGCTTTGCAATCTATCATTCAATTTTTTTTTAGGATTTCTACTGCATATTTTCCGTGGTTCAGGAAAATATCGTATGGATATTTCCATACTTCAAGACCTAGAAAGTAATGCATCATTCCAAGTTCTTTCATCTCAAACTCTGTAGCAAGATTCTTCTTACATTCGATGATGGGCTTGTCTTCACCTATCAAGAATAGATCATCTACATTTAATATTAATATCATAATCCCATCATCCTCAAATTTATAGTAGAGGTTGGAGTCTGCTTTACTTTTGGTAAAGCCCAAGCTCATTAGGAATCCATCGATTCTTCCATAACATGCTCTGGGTGCTTTCTTTAACCCATACAGTGCCTTCTTGATTCTACATACATGAGTTTTATGATCATTAGTCTCGAACCCTTACGGTTGTTTGATATACACTTCTTCTTCAATCAAGCCATTTACAAAGATTGTCTTTACATCCATCTAATGTAACTTCCACCTCATGTTGGATGCCAAGGAAATGATGGTTTTGATTGAGGTGTACCTAGCCATTGGAGCAAAGGTCTCCTCATAGTCGATCCCCTTTTTCCTGAGAGAATCCTCGAGCTACAAATCTTGCCTTGTACTTCTCTATACTACCATCTGCTGAGTGCTTACTTTTGAATACCCATTTCGAGGATACCATTGACTTGTCTTTCGGTCTTGGTACTATTTCCCATACATCATTCTTTATAATGGATTGGTACTCCTCGATTATTGCATCAACCCACTCCTTCTTTTTTATTGCTTCTTCAAAACTTGTCAGTACATTATCAACTAGATCGCGCATCAAATCCACATAACTAGGGTATGACTTTGGCTTCTTTCTTTCTCGAATGGTTCCTTCTGGGACACCATGCCTTTTTGCTTATTCGATTACTTCATGAGCCCAGGCATGTTTTCTCTTTTGAGAAATCATTTCACTGGTTAATTCTTTAGGTAGCCAAGGTTCTATCATATCATGATCCCCATGCATCTAATCTTCTTCTTCATTCCTAACTGGTTTAGGAATTTCTGCAGCTTTGGGAGTTTCATGCTCCTCTTCATCTTCCTTGTCATTCTTTGACTTTTTGAATGTTGGATCTTCATTAAATGTGACATCTCTGCTAAGTTCAATTTGATGGTATCTTGGGATATAGATTCGATAAGATTTTGATTTCTCACTATATCCTACAAACAATCCCTTCTTTCCTGAAGGATCTAACTTTGATCTTTTCTCCTTGGGAATGTGTATGTAAATGGGACAACCAAATATCTTTAGGTGACTTACTTCAGGATTTTCTCAGGAAAACATTTCTTCTGATGTTTTGTTCCCAAAGGTACTGTGAGAGATTTTTTTATATACATATACTGTTGTTCTGGATGCTTCTACCCATAGGTACATCGATAGATCTTGATCATGTATCATAGCTTTCACAACCTCCATCATAGATTTATTGTTTCTTTCTACCACGCCATTTTGTTGTGGATTATAGGGAATGGTGAGCTCCCTCTTAATCCCAGCTTCTTTGCAGTATTCATTGAATTCATTTGATGTGAACTCTCCTCCATTATCTGACCTCAATATCTTTATCTTCTTTTCAGAGAGGTTTTCTACTAGGGCCTTAAATTCCTTAAACCTTTCTAACACTTCATCTTTATTGTTCAAGAAGTATATCCAAGTCTTGTGGGAATAGTTATCAATAAAAGAAGCATAGTAAACATACCTGCTTAATGAAGTGGTTTGCATTGGCCCGCATAGATCCGAGTGGATAATATCTAAGATCCCTTTTGATTTACTCTCATTGTTTTGATAAAGGTTCTTAGTATTCTTTCCTTGTGCACATCCTTTGCACACTCCTTCATGATCTATCTGAATTTATGGTAGACCAGTCACAACCTTACTTACAATTGGTAAAGCTTTGTAGTGAATATGAGCAAGCCTTTTGTTTTATAGTTCACATGGGCTTATAGTACTAGTCATTAATGTTGAATCTACATGTCCCTTTAATCTGTAGTGGCCTCCTTCTTGAACTCCAATTTCTACTGCATCATCTATGGTTTTTCCTTTTGTCCACATGAGGACTCTTCCATCCACAAAGGAAACTCTGAAGCCTTTCTTTTCTAAGGCTGAAATAGAAAGAAGGTTCTTCTTCAGTCCTGGGACATACATGACATCTTTCATCTTCATGGACTTTCTAGAGTCCAACTTATAGGATGCTTCTCCCATTCCTTCGATGGGGTATTGGTAATCATCTCCAAGCATTACTTTGTGTGGAGATTCCTTTTGTACAAGGCATGAGAATGAGTCCTTGTAACCTGTCATGTGATTGGAAGCACCATTGTCTACTAGCCATGTGTCATTTCCTTGTGATATTGATCATGTTAGAGCAAAGATCAATACATATTCTTCACTGGAGTCTTCATCCTTCTTTGCTTCCTCTTTAACTTCTTGATCACTATCTTCAGCAACATGGGCCTCGAATCTTTTCATCTTCTTAACTCTTTCTGCTTTCATGGGATAGTTAATAGAAACGTGTCCCAATCTATGGCAAGTGAAACATTCATAATTTGAGAAGTATTTCTTGGATTTCTTAAACCCTTGAGTCCTTTTATGAGGATGGTCATGACTCTTTCTTGTGTTCTTTCCTTTAGTATGGACAATCAAGGCTTGGTCCTCATCGTTACTTATCTTTTCTTCTATGGTTGTTATCATTTCTTCTTCTTGGACACATTCTTCTCATAACTGTCGAAACTTGGTTAGTTTCCTTCTTGAATAGATTCCTCGGATGAAGGATTCCCAATCTCTTGGAAGACCATTCAAGGTGGTCATTGCAACTTCTACTTCTTCAACCATGTCATCAATAGCTTCTAACTGATCCTTGACTTGAGCCGAGTCTTGTAAAGTAAGACTGCATGGTATCTGACTTTTGAGCTCTTACACTTTTGAGGTGATTCCTCATGGTCATCTTCCTATTGTTGTTTCTTGCTTCAAATATACCGGATAGAGCATCAAACATTTCTTTTTGAGTCTCCCTTGAGGATACTTGGCGGATCAAGTTATCTTTAATGGATTCAACTATGATCCTTTTAGCTATGATCATATCCTTCTTATACTTGGACTTGGCTTCGGATTCTTCTGGTTCTTCCACTTCCTCCTTTACAAATCTTTATAGATCATTCTCTTGTAGGATGAGCATGATCCTATACTTCCATGCTCTGAATTTTTTAGCACCTTCAAGCTTTTAATTTAGCTCGGTATTCTTTGTCATCTTTAATACATAGAGAAATTCAAATGGAATAAGGAGGAATAGTACTTAATTGACGAAAACAACTTATGGCTAACCTTCTTCTGGAAGACCTAGGGTTTGATGCATAAACCCTAATTTCCCATTTGGGATCACTAGTAGGGATGAGTGATGGAAAATATGTGCCTCCCTATGGCAAGGTAGACTGTATCTTGCTTTTTATGAGATTGATGATGGAGTCTTGGGAAAATTGAATCCCTAGTTTGTCTCGGCAGTAGTGATTGGCCCAAAACTAAAACTTCTTGGTATCTAGTTCTGCCTTCATAGAAATATGTGCTCTTTAGGGGGGAGTTGAGTGAGCCCTCTTTTTTTGTTGATCCGTCGGGGGATTTTTTATGAGTAACAAACCCTAACTATGCAATGTTTCCTTTTAGGGTGGCTCTGATACCATGTTAAGTTTTTGTAATTTTCTTAGATGATATCTTAAAACAAATTGTTACTAGAAGATCACTAAAAGAAAAAAAGGCACAGAAACACAGAAACACAATGATTTTCCTTGGGGAAACCACAAGGGAGAAAACCTATCAAAACTTCCTCAGTATAGAACTCAACTAAAGCAATGTAAAACCCAGACAACTGCTTCTCTCTTCTTTCTGGTGCACTTGTTCTTCTCTCTCTTGCAAAAAAACTTGAGTGAGTGAGTACAAATGAAGGGGAGCACCTTTGACCTCTAACCTAACAGGGCCGACTTGTCTAGCAAGACACCAAAAATAACATTTATCATATTGACACTTGGGTACTATTGACCCGAATTACATCCATAGGTTTACATTGATTCTTTCAATGACTCTTACAAGACCAAACTCATCTCCTAAAGGAGGAACACTATCAATACATCTGGAATATCTTCTGAAGTTACAATACTTTAACACTAGGGAGACACTCCTTTCCATTGGCTTTGAACCCAACCATAACCCTTCACCATATGTGTCTGACGAGAAAGAGACAACCCTTCCATAACTGGGCCCAACCCCCCAATGAATCTCCATATTCATATTTCTAGGAGACCAACCCATAATATTCCAAGATACCCCCCTAAGGAAATCATATGAAGAGAGTAAGGTTAGAGGAGCAAAATCTTGATAAAGCTTACCCAATGGAGAAGTTAACAACATTGTAATAAAAAAGGAAATAAAAAATGACCTTGCCTTCGACTACTGTATGAATTCTTAGTTCTCTGAAATCTTCGACAACAATGTGGGATTCCAAAGATCACAATCCACCATCAGTCCTATCTTTGGTGAAACAAAAGATGACACCAACACCTCTCCTGGAACCTTTACATCCCTTGTCGATACAATGGAACCATGAACTATTTTCAATCCAAAAAGGGATTGAAAATCCAAGACCTCATTAGTCTTATTCACGTCTGTAGGGGCTACCTCTGGAGAAATCATGTTGGGAACATGAAAAAATTTACCTTTTCTTCCACTAGACTAAATACATCAGTCCTCACACCACTTAACTCCATGAAAGGTGAAACAATGGTAGGTGAAATTTGCTTCTCCACACTTTCTTTATACAATCTTGAGAAAATCACATTCCCTTTAGTAATCACCAAGCTCAAATCCCCTTGACCATTCTCCACTTACTCTTAAATTCCATCTTGAGTATGCTTGACAACTTCCCAAATTCTATGCTTAAATGGTCATTGACAACCTTCCAAGATATTCCCATATGAAAGACAACATCAACATTTGAAGGGAATGCCTTCATAGTCCAGCCTTTGTGTAAAATCCAAAGGTCCCCTTTTCAATTCCAATGCGTCTGCTAGACCCCTTGAATCCACATATATTAGGATCCTGGACATAGTCATATGACTTGAATCCATAAAAGACATATCAACTAAGATGAATCACCCTAAATTATCCCCTATAACATTGAAATACTCCCATGACCACTACTCCATTGGCATGCCCAACAACTTTATCCACATCAACATCAGGTCCATACTCTCTTTCCGAGCATCAAAGAGAGGGCTCTAAGGTTTCAAGAAAACTAGAGATGAATCGCATGACCAAGCCCCTTGCAAGACTAAAGAGGCATCCCTGACGCTCTTGAAAATCACAATGAACCACCCCCTTGGAAGAATATAACCAATAGGAGAGTACCCTAAAAATTGTGACCAACTTAGCATGATCCACTCCTTCAAAATTTTATCATTGAATCTTTGACCCCTCACTCGACCTTTTAAGGTTATTAAATATTCCACCAAGAAAACTACCTCGTGTATTTTTATATCTTCACCCAAAACCATTTTATAGGAGTCCCCTTAGCCTTGATACATTTTTTTTTCGAGGAGCTTCCCAAGCTCTCTCCCCAAGACATTCTCTTCCACCAAAGCCTCCCTCTTCCATTTTTCCTTGAGAGTGACCCATTCCATAGATTGGGATGGAAGAAAAAAAAACCCAAGTTCCTCTTTCCCCATAAAAGACCCAATGAAACCCCCTCTCCCTGATTCAGTCCCCTTTGAGCATAGGGGCTTCTAAAAAGAAGGGGACTCCTTCAATGACATATGACCCCCTCTAGACCCTAAAGGAATTTTGACCACAAATTGTATAGGATCTTATGCCTGAGAATAACAAACCCCAGGCTCTCTGGCTTCTTGATAAACCCCTCGCGTTTCAACACCACATAACTATCAATAATTGGTAACACACCAGGGGCACAAAAGGAATACCACCCTTCCTGTTTATCATTAGATGACACCACCTATACCAATAGTGGAGAATAGAGAACTAGATCCTTCCTGTGTTAAGCCTAAACCATACGCAAAAAAAATGGAATATAACCCTTGAGCTACCATTCTCTCTCTTCTCACAACATACTAACACGAGGTGACACTACCTGCTCCTGAATATAGAAAAGGAAAGGGTACCTGACTTCCCACTTGATTGTAATGTCCTCCATTCAATAGGAGTGAGTTACAGAAAACCATAACCTGACAAACATTGAAAGATACTGCTTCCAATTCGTTTGTCGAAAAATATTCTTTAATTAGTCTAAAACTGTTACAATATGGAGACAAAACCCGAGATATATATGAGAGAGAAAGAGAGGCATTATTTAATTAGTCTCAAAGTGTTATAGTCTAGGGACAAAGCCTAATACATTAGTGGAAAGGCTATTACATCAGTGGTATCAACAACACTATAAAACATGGCTTTCTTTTAGTGTAGTTATACCACAATGAGGTTACAATCAACTCACCATCACAAAAAGTGTACAATGACCCTGCTAGAACTTGAACCTAGGTTATCTTCACAATAAATTTTCAAAGTTGTTTTTTTTTTAACAGAAACTATAAAAGGGTATATATAAAAACAAGCTGTGCACAGCCATTCATTACAGTAGTGGCATAATAGAGTATTTAAGCATAGCAAAAATGCTGCACAGAGAGCCTATCCAAGGGGTTTTCCAAAAAACTTCACAGAGAGTTTGCTCAAAGCATCTAGTACCGTGGGTAGTATATACCCTTACATACTGTTTACATATAAAAAGATAGAAAAACATTAAGCCATAACTAAAAGAAATTAAGGGTTGTCTCTGATTTTTCTTGGTTGCACTACGGGTTCCTCCTCCATTGGTTGCATAGCATCAGCAGTGGTTCCATTTACTCTGCTGCTCTAGTTCATGGTTATGAAACGCTGGAGGTCCTCCTGAATCCTATAGACTTTATCCATGATTTCTCGAAGGTTACTTTCATTATCATCAATCAGAGAGTCATGATTGCTAATCTGTAGTGAGGTGTAGCTCACTGTTTCTCCCATACTCTTCACCTCACGAGCCATTTCTATGTTATCCATGACACTGATAGAAAGCATTTCATACAGTCTCCATAGATTCTTCTTGATGTCCATGATTCCTGCACCTTCGCCAGCCTGTGCCATTCTGTTTGCGACTGTCGAGATGTTAATTCTAGCAAATTGATTATGGATGGCACAAACAGAACTGACAGGGACACAAGCTTGATTTGTAGCCAGAAGATTACTGTAGAAAAGACTGAGCATGAGGAGTTCCTGATGCAGCATAAAATCTCCTTGTCTTGGACTAACCAAAGTGCCTATTGCATCTTCCTGCCACCCCGTGCAGCGACAGCCTAAAACCAGACTGCTTTCCCAATTACCAGAAGGCGAAAGAATACCTGAACCAAGAGCACCTGTCCACGACACTGAAAGAGAGTTGCACGAACAGGAGGAAAAGGCTGCAAGAGCAAGCCTTTCCTTCACTACAGAGCGAGTGAGAGGGAGTGCCTACCATGGGAGGCCTTGCAACCAACCTTCGCCAATACCTGTAACTACCTTTAGCAAGATTTGTAGAGCTTCATGTAAACCAGGGCCAAGAAATGAAATGGAGTGGATAGACATATAGCTGCTATGTGAAAACATGGCATAATGCTTGAGGAGACGTTGAGTGTACGAGGTGGTAATGCAATTAACCTTGAGCCAGATGACCATAAATTCTGCAGCGCCCGCGAGAAGGAGGAGGCAGAAAGGAGGCCACGCGGCATGGAGAAGAGGATAGGTAGGATAGCCAAATAAATGTAGGGAGCCGGCGGTGAGCCACGCAAAGTGGAGTCCAGCTGAGGGGTGACGCTGGGTGACAGAAAACGGGGGGATGGGAGGGATAAGGAGCGGGTAGGAGAGAAAAAAGGGAGGGGTAAAAAATATGGGGGAAGGAAGGATAATGGAGAAATGAAAAGGGGGGGGGAAGAAAATGAAAAGAGGGGGGGTAGGAGGGGGGCCTAAAGGGCTTAAGGAGAATTGAAGGAAGAAAGAGGAAATCATAAGGCTGAGCCAAATACATAGATCGTAGAGAGGATACTTCCATATCATGTGTTGAGGATGTTGACGAGGGGATATCCAAAACCTCATTACGGGACGTATTTGAGGATGGGAGGATTCCCATCTTGCCTGTAGTGGCCTTGTGGGAGAGAGGCCCCCATATTGGCCATAATGTCCGCTGCAGAGTTATTGAGTCAAAGGATGTGAATTGGCTCATAGGTTTTGGGCATAAGAAGCTTTTCTTTATTGAACAGGCAGTGACAATTGACAGCTCCCGAGGGGTATCCGTAGATCAGTTTAGAGATGACATGCTTTGAATCTCCAAATATCAGAACCTTTTGATAATTTTTAGCATGAAGGAGCTTCAGGCCTTGAAGGAGTGCCAGCCACTCAGCTTCATTGTTAGTTCTGTTCCCTAAGCCCCATGCAAAGTTTTGTTCTATATGTCCTCCGGGATCCAGAATGATCCCCCCCACTCCTACCACCCCTAGGTTGCCTTTCGAGGCGCCATCGAAGAAGAAGGCAAAGGAATTCTTCTCCCTGAGCCAAGTTTTGAATTCTTTACTGGATAAGTGTATCTCCCATGGGAAAGATCTGCGAGCTAGGGTAGCTTTGTTGGTGATGCTTTTGGACTGAAGGAGGCTCCTCTCTTTTAAGAAGTTTCTGCACCAAGAAGAATATGGTTCTGGGATGGACTCTTGGATGGGGAAACTGATGTTATTCGAAGCAAAATTTTCAGCTATCATTCCTATAGTTTTAGCGGCTATTCGAGCTGGGACAACTTTTTGCTCTTTGAAGATAGCATTATTCCTAGCGAGCCAAAGTTGCCAACATAAGTTCTTTGGGATAGAGGCCCAAAGACAACTCAAGATTGGTTTTTTGCTCAAGGAGCCAGGAAAGATATTATTCCAGTCTTTGAAAAGTTGAACTGCCGAGCCAGGGAGGTTTAGATCCAAACCTGAGGGGAGAACAAACCTCCAAACTAAAAGAGAGGTTTTGCATTGAAAGAAAATATGGCTGATAGTCTCTTCATCTGAGTTGCACAGAGTGCACTGGGAGGGTCCATTTATGCCTCTTTTCCTTAAATTTTCAGCTGTGAACAGTTTATTATGCAGAAGGATCCAAATGAAACTGTTTACTTTAGGTAGACTGTCTATATGCCACACCTTCTTCCATATTTTATCTTCCCCAAGCGGTTCCATGGTTATTTTCTCATATCCTTCTTTAACTTTATACTTCCCCGATTTTCCCTAGCCGATACGATCCTTCGCTATGACTCGAGTTGGAGACAGACCATGAAGGGAGTAGAGGAGAGAGTCTGCAGCGTTTGCCAGATGGGCTGGAGGAGATAGCTCCTTCCAGCCAATCCAATGTCCTTTCGTGTCCCATTGAGAGAGATCGAAGAGGGTGGTGATCCCCTGCTCACTCGCCCAATCAACTAGAAGAGCCTGATCTGGCAGTGAGAGTCTAGGAGGCTGACCCAGGATCTTACTCTTCCAGATGTTGATCCTTTTCCCATTCTCGGGGATCCAGTATAAATCTTCTATGATTGTGTTGAGAGAAGCTTTGCATAATTGCCATAGAGTAGTTCCTTTGCCTGCCCATACACTGTCCAACATTTTTGACCTGGGCCTTCTAATGTATTTTTTCCTAATGACTTCCTTCCACCATTCCGTTCTTCCTGTGACCAGTCTCCATATCATTTTGGCTCCCATGGATTTGCTCATCTATTCAGGATCTCTGATGCCTAGGCCACCATGTCTTTTAGCTTTTTTGACCGTATCCCACTTTACAAGGTGGAATTTTTTAGTCTGAACTTTCCCTCCTTGCCACAAGAATTTTCTGAGTTCCTTGCAAATGTTGTTCATGACATTTTTAGGAGCAAGAACCATAGAGCTAGTGTATATGGGGTAGGAGGAAAGGATAGATCGAATTAGGACCGTCTTTCCTGCTAGATTTATCCATTTCGATCCCATGGAATGAGTTTTGGTTTTGATTTTTTGTATGACCGGGGTCCACATTGAGGAGACCGAGAGCTTTTTGACGATGGGGATGCCTAAATAGGTGAAGTGAGTCCAAGTAGAAGTGGCTTTGATTTGCAGAATTTGAGAGATGCGATAGAGAGTTGTTGGGGGGCAATTCCACCCATATATTTGGCATTTGTTCAGATTTACTGAACTTCCAGAGGATTGGAGAAAAAGTTCAAGAGGACTGAGAAGGTTCTTGGCAATTTGAATGGAAGCTATTCCAAGAAAGATAGTGTCATCCGCAAATAATGCGTGATTGATAGAAGGAACTCCGCTTCTAAAGGAGAGGCCTAGGAGAGATCCTTTAGACTGGAGTCTGATCATTTTTCTGCTAAGGGAATCGACGACCAAGATGTAAAGGAAGGGGGATAGCGGGCATCCTTGTCTTACCTCGCGAGAGGCTTTAAAAAACTCTGATGGTCTTCCATTTATGAGAGGGGCTATCCAGGGGGAGGTTATGCAGGCTTGAACTTGTTTGATAAAAAAATTGGGAAACCCAAACTTTTGAAGGACCAGGATGATAAAGGCGTGTCTTAACCTATCAAACGCATTGGCTAGATCCAATTTAATGGCCATTCCGGGTTCACCCCTTTTGGTGCTGGAGTGAATGGCCTCCTGGACCAAGAGGATGTTATCACTTATTTGCCTGCCCGAGATGAATCCACCCCGATTTGGAGAAACAAGAGAGGGAATGATTTGCTTGAGTCTTAGAGACAACACTTTGGAGAAGATTTTATATGACACGTTGCATAAGGAAATGGGTCGGAATTTTTTGATGGAAGTGGGATTGTGCTCTTTTGGGATCAAGGCCAGAAAAGTGGAGTTGGTAGCTCCTCCCATATTACCTTTTGCCATCCAGGAGATGAGGCGCATCAGATCTTTTTTGATAAGTGACCAAAAGGTTCTGTAGAAACAGATAGGGAAGCCATTTGGGCCTAGGGCCTTATCCGGGTGGAGGCTCCTAACAGCTTTTTTGACTTCATTTTCCGAAATGGGGGATTCAAGCCTGAGTCTTTCCTCAGGGCTGATGAGGGAGGGAATATCAGAAACCATTTCTTCCATGAAGCGTTGAGGGACTTGCTCCTCATCATTATACAGATGTTCAAAAAAAGCTCTTACCTCAGTGCTGATAGCCGCTTGCCCTTGGATGAGAGTGTCGTCCTCAACTTTGAGTTCTATCATAGTGTTCCATCGTTGCCTATCTCTGCATTGATTTTGAAAGAACTTAGTGTTCTGATCTCACCCTTTGAGCCATAGAATGCGTGAGCGGAGCCTCCATCCTTCCTCTTCTTGTCTTAAAATTTTCTGAAGGGTTGATTCCAGCTCTATCTCCTTCAAGAGGTGCTCCTTGGTAATTATACTTGTTTCCATTTCTGCTTGAAGGATTTCCATATCCTTGATGATTTTTTCCTTTTGCTGAACTGGTTCTTGAAATTGATTCTTGGCCCACGATTTGAGAGCTGCCTTGACCCTTTTCAACTTCTACTCCCATGAAAATGATGGGGATCCTGGGATGAAGCATCGCCAGGCATTTGTAATGATATCTTTGACTCCTTCAGATTCCAGCCATATTCGAATGTATTTGAAAGAAAGCGGTCCCGGGTTTTCCACCGGAGGAAAAAAGAGACTTATGGGCTTGTGATCTGAGACAGCAGTGCACAAGATTTTAGTTTCCGGATAAGAATTGATAAGGTGAGTGCTGACCAGGAATCGATCCAATCTAGCTGCAATATGGCCAGGTCCTATTCTTTTATTGCTCCATGTAAAAATACCATTTTTGGGTTTGATGTCTATAAGACTCCACTATGAAATGAGGTCTTCCAGCCTTTCCCCAAATGGGTCTCTTATCTTTGTTCCTCCTCTACGCTCATCGGCTGATATAGTTACATTGAAATCCCCTGCAATAAAACAGGGAAGAAGCTTTTTGTCTTCACATTGCTCCTCTAACGAGTCCCAAAACCTGTCCTTCTGCGCATTCATGGTTGGACCGTACATGTTCCCGATCCAAAATTTTTCTTTGCTTTCTTTGTTCTCGAGTTTTATGAGAAGCCAATTTCTATTTTCTATGGCAGTGATCATTCCATACTGATCAGTGTTCCACCAGCATAAAAGCCCTCCAGAGGCTCCATTTGCATTAGTGGCTAGGCCTGTTCCTTTTGCCCAAATGCTTTTGATTGTTTCTATGCTGTCTTCAGCTGATTTTTTTGTCTCCTGGATGAGAAGAATGGAGGCAGATTCCATTGATTTAAATCTCTTAATAACTTCTAACTTCTGCGAGCCTCCCAAGCCTCTGCAATTCCAGGAGACTACTTTCATTATTTCCTGAGTTGTTTAAGGGCCTTGTCTTTCTCTTTTTTTTCCTCTTCAGCACTTAGAAGGTATTTGCTTGCTTGCGTAGTTTTGACTAAAAAGTCTAGATTAGACTGCTTTCCTGCTGCCTTTTCCCTAGCTGCCTCCTGCTCTCTAATGGCTTTGTTGGATTTCCTCCCTTCTCTGGATAGCGGTTCTTGTTCTTCTACCGAAGTATCGGTTATTTCTTCCGAGCTTGCTTTTGCCCTTGATCTTGTGACAGATCCTTCAAAGTTTTCCACAGAATCTTTTCTTTTCGTAGGGTGCCTATAACCCTCTTCCTGAGCTTCATTTTCTTGATGCTGTGCTGCTGAAGCCTGGGGTTCATTGTCCTTCTGCTGAGTCATTTCAGGGATGTCTTCGTGATGTTCTTCTTCTTGTGTTTCCTCCTCCAAGGCCTCGAATCTGTTTCCAGAGGTGTTCTTTGCCGCGTTGTTATGCTGCTTTGGAAGCTTGGCGGTCTTCTTCCCACTTGCAATATTCCAACCCTCACTTGCAGGGCTGTCCGAGATGGGTTTCTCAGGTTTTTTCGGGCAAGATTTGGCGAAATGGCCGTATTCATGGCAGTATTTGCATTTAAAGGGGATTTGCTCGTAATCTACAATCTGCAGGTGGGTCCATCCATCAATGGAGAGGTTAATGGACTCCGGCAGACCTTTCTCAAGGTCAACTTCAACACAGATTCGAGTGCAAGAGAACATTGGGGCTTTTGGTTCAGCCTTGTCTACATACTTCCCTAGAGTATTCCCTATTGCTTGGAAGTCCTCATCATTCCAGCAGTGGAGAGGGAGGTGGGGGAGATTAACCCAGACAGGAACTGCTTTTGGGATATCTTTTTCTGGGTTGAATGACAGATCACATTTGTTCAAGTACATACCTCTCGGGCCCATGAAGTAAGGCCCATTCCTGAAGATCAAATCTCGGTCCTCCTTTTTTTCGAAAATGAAGGCAAAGTATCCTTTTCCGCAAAAGCTCTGTTGGACTTCCCCTTGGATTAGGGTTCTCCAGTTTTTATTCATCCAGACCTCCACTAAGCGCGGGGAAGGCAATAGGCCTGTGAACAATCCAATAAGTCCTTTCTCTGAAAGGGTAACTGCTTTCCTCTTCAAAGCGGTAGAACTAAGCTTCACTTCTGGGACCTCTGCTCGTTTAACAAACCGTGAGGAAGGGGCCGCGGTTGCCTGGACGGGAGGTAGGGAGGCCACGATATGTTGAAACCGGTCCTCTACAGACTCAGGGTTGGGCGAATCCATTTGCAGGGCCACCAACCAATGGCGGAAGGCCTCGACGCTAGGGTTCAGAGATCAGGCGGGCTCTCAGAGCGAACTTCTTTTGTCTACCACTGACTAATTTTACGCACAACTTTTCAAAGTTGTTGTTAAACTACAATGTAACAAATATACATACATACATATAATTTTTAAGGTAAAATACTTACATACATATAACCACTAGACCAAATGCTCATTACACTATCATTCAATGTGTATAAGGAAAACTGTAAAATAAGATATGACTAGAAAATGATTAGCAACTTGTTTCCCAATCAATAAATTATAAAGGTTGTACAATTTTCTCCATGTTATCCTTGATAGTGTCCTTTCCAAAATCACAGAATAAAAGACATTCAAATAAAATTCTTGACATTGGGTGGATGGTTTCATATTTGCATTTAAATCTCACGAGCATTACAAATCATACATTGCATGCTATGTTTATGTCCAAAACAAATTTATCTTGTAGAAAAATATTATTTTTCTAGTGATAAATTTGATTTAAATTCGCTAGGAATTCCAAGGATGACAAGAGTTTCGCCATGGTCCAACTTTCATACATGATGGGTTAATGCCTTTATGAATTTTGTTCAATTATAAATTAACCCAAATCCTCAAGAAATAGACCAAATTTCAAGATCGATAAAAACTTTAAATTCTTATAATTGTAGAATTCCAATAAACAAAAAAAAATTTACTACATGATTATTCATCAATTTTTTTTGAAGATGGTAAAACTTATCATAACTCACTTGTCAAACTAGTAGTGGGGAAAACCATCACTAGTTATTATTAGTAAATGTGTGTCGACTCATCATTGTTATTCAAGGAAAACCATGTCACATGAAATAACCTTGTGGTGGTGTATAAGGAGGTAAAGTTCCACGCCTACCAAATGCCTCTAGGGCCTGGTCGTTCACATGTTTCCTTACGTCTAAGGGAGGCAAGCTTTTAACCAATCAAAAGTAGTTTTAGGTTTTATTCTAGGACCATACATGATTATTCATCCATATCCACTTAAACCACACACACACACACATATTCCAAAGAAAAAAAACCTTTTTATTCATTGAATAAACGTGAACTACTCTGACGAGATTACATAAAGATTAGCCTTTGAGGATTCCATCATACATAAAGGTCAGCCTACATGGCCTCCATCATAACAGAGGAAATTTACAAAAACCATCATTTTTGCTTGTACTTAAATTGCTTCGTAATGCAGGGTTGTAAGCCCATTCAAGACTTCCTCAATTTCCATCATTCATGGCTGCAAAGCAAGAGCCTATTTTGAAAGGGTATCTACTTCTTCATTGAGTTCTCTATAAATGTGGGCACAAGTTATCCTTCCAATACGAGCCTTTAAGTTTTGTATTTAAGCGAGTATATGCTGAAGGTGGGGTGCTCTGATGTTGTTTCTTCCATTTTCCTAGTCTACCACCATTTTTGAGTCACCGAATATTTGAATATCCAAAATTTGTTTGCTTAGGGCCACTCTCAAAACTACCCTTAAAGCAGCAAGTTTTGCCTTGTTGTTGGTTGCTTTGCCAATGGCATATTTGATGTGTAGTTTCTTCTTTGCATAGATAAAAATGATTGCTCCAGCACCTCCAAGAGGAGGCATATCTTGACTTGCTCCATCAAAGAATGCCCATGGTATACCCTTGTTTATATTTGGTGTTGTGATGAGTCTACTCTTGACTAGGACTGAGTTGAGTTTGTGCTCCTGGATCTTGTTCATTAGCAAAGCCATGGCGAGGTCAAGATATACCCATGTATTTTTTTAAATGGTTCTATTCCGGGCCTCCCAAATACTATGTACAAAAAGAACTGGGAATGCTTCATATAAACCTATCGCCTCATCCTTCCACCAGGATTTGGTATGCTCCTCCAGCGTTGCAGTTGGGATTTCATGTGTTCCTTTGTTTAAGAGTGTCCTTGTCACTCATATCCATACGCTTCCCATATATGGACATAAGGCAAATAAATGGGAGCTCGTCTCTTCACTCATCTTACACAATGAGCAAATACCAGGGCCCTCAAAGCCTCTCTTCTTTAGCATCTCCCAGGTTAATAACTTGTTAGATAGTGCCAGCCACATTGTGAGAATGGTCTTTTGTGGGGTTTGAATTTGCCATAACCTGCTCCACCACCATTGTTCCTCCAGCTCTATCTGCTCTCTGATTGCTACTGCATAGCCATGTTTCGCTGTATATTGTCCCGTTTTTGTGTTTTTAGTCCAAATGAACCTATCAAGTTCTGAGCTAAGGTGTATATAATTTGAGACTAAGATATTGAGAAATTTGTTCCATTCTGTAGCATGTGCCCTAATTATACCAAGATCAAGGGTGCTTTTCCAACTTTTCCTTCCTCTTGGAGCATGATTTGATCTTGCATCTGCTAAGGTAAATATTCTTTGTGACCTTAAAAGTTGAACTAGTTGTGATGGTAGTTCAAAGTTTTCTCCTACTCCAGACCATGGATCTTCCCCTAATATCACCTGTTTACCATCGCCTATATTCTAGGACATCCAACTCCCAACTAATGGATATGCCAAGATCAATGCTTTCCACCCAATTGAACCATTCTTATGTGTTTTAACTGGAGTCCTAATCCAATCAGTTATACTTAAACCTAAGCAATTTTTGGAGAGAATGATCCTTCCCCAAAGTGAGATCAGATTTTGAAATAGTCTCCACAAAGTTTTTGCAACTAGGGCTTTGCAAAACAACTCCAGATTCTTTACTCCCCAACCTCCTAATTCCTTTGGAAGAGTAATGACCCTCCATTTAACCAGAGGGATTCCTTCTGCCTACTTACTTGCCGTGCACAGGAAGGAGAAGCATTTCTTTCTAATCTTTGTCACGATGCCCCTGGGAATGTATGCTATTGATTCCCATAATACTGGAATAGTTTGCAAAACAACCTTTAAGAGCACTAATCTTCCCCCTCTTGCGAGAAAATAGTTGGCCCAATTATTAACCCTTCTCTCTATCTTTTTGTATAACCATACCCAATCCTACTATGAGTAACTATTGGGCTTCAAAAAAAAAACCTAGGTACGTGAAGCCCTCCTTGACAGGTGTGATCTGATAAGGTACTATATCCATTACCCTATGGATCATATTAGCTGAGAAATCGTTATGAATTAGATTGGATTTTTCCATATTAACTACCATTCCTGTAGCTCTTTTGTATTTATCTATCAAAGAAGCAAAGGCCTCAATATTTTTGATGGATCCTTCCCCAAAGATCAGCACATCATCCACAAAAAAAAGTGTGAGTGACTTCTTCAAAGGTGGACACTTTAATGCCTTTTATCTCCCTATTTTCTTTCGCATTATGAATTATCCTGCTTAATGCTTTTGCAACTAGAAGAAAGATGAAAGGTGAGAGAGGACATCCCTGCCTTATGCACCTTGTTGGGCGGAAAAAAATGGTTGGAGATCCATTGATTAAAACAACAAAGGAGGTGGACTATAAACAACCCATAATCCATTCCACTGTTTCCAAATATATTCCAGTTTTAATTAGCAACAACCTAACAAAAGTCCATCCTACTCTATCATAGGCCTTGGATAGATCTATCTTTAAAGCAAAGGATCTTTGTTTTTCCTTTTTGATCATGTGAACTGCCTCCAAGGCTAGTGACACTGCATCATGAATTTTTTCCTGTTGAAAAGGAAACCAAATTGTTCTTCAAAGATGATTTTACTTAGTATTGGTTTGATCCTCAATGATATGACCTTGGCTATGATTTTATATATCATGTTGCAACATGATATTGGTCTGAAATCATCAAAGGATTGAGCTTTTTGTTTTTTGGGGATCAAAATAAAAAAGGTAGAGTTTAACATTCCTAAGGCTTTCCCTGATATTTGGGATTCTTTTACCACCTCCAATGTGTCCTTCTTCAACGTTTCATAAAATCCAAGATAGAATTTCAGAGTAAAGCCATTAGGCCCAGGGCTCTTTCCTTTTTGGAAGGTATGTAGTGTATGTCTTATTCTTCCTCTGAAATTTTCTTTGTTAGTTCCTCGTTCATTTCCTCGGTCATCATCCTAGCAACAACACCTAATACTTCCAAAATTTCCTGAATTGGACATCCTTCTGGCTTCTTGAAAATGTTTTAGAAGAAATCCACCCCCGCTTCTGCTTTATCCTCAAAAGATCTTACCATTCTTCCCTGTCTGTTCCTGATTTCATATATGGTGTTTATGTTCTTTCTATGGGATGCAAACTAGTGAAAAAACTTTGTATTTTTATCTCCTTCCTCCAGCCACTGTGCCCTGCTCTTTAAACGCATTATTTGCTCTTCTTTGGAAAGCAGTGAGTCCCTCTTACTTTCTAATGATTTCAACTATTTTGTTTCCTCTATGTTGAAAAATCCTCTATCATTTTTCTGGAACATCACCTCTATCCTTTTCTCCACATCCTTCAACTCCTTATGAGAGAAAGTTTTATGCTTTTTGTCCCACCCTTTGGATATTTTCTTTGCCCTAGCTAGGTATTCTGCAAATTGTAGCATTGCAGTATCATTTGGTGAACTTCTTATGGGTTGCTAGGCACTTATTATTTGGTCTTTATACTCATCCTCTTCCATCCATAGAGGGTTAAATTTGAAGGGAGATGGGGGTTTCTTTTATGGGGGGCTTATTATTAAAGAGGCTGGTTTGTGATCCGAGTTCCCCCCTGTATCTATTATGGATTTTAGTAATAGGTTTCCATTTAGTAAGTTATCTTCTACCATAAAACAATCTAATCTTTGGGATATGGCCTAATCTCCTCCCCTTTTATTCCTCCAAGTGGGCTCCAATTTTAGCAGAGGAACATCCACCGGCTTCCTTTTTCCAAAGAGGTATAAAAGGTAAGAGCTCAGAGCATCTTGTCTAGCATTTTCTCCCCATACTTACCCCATTGTTAAGGTTAAATTTAAATCTCCCCCCAGGATTACATTTTCCTAGTCCATTAAGCTATTGTGACTAAAATTTTCCTAGAAGGTTTTTCGATCAAAGAAAGGTCCATACACATTTAGAATTGTAAATTCTATCCCTGTTTCTCCATCTTTGAGTTTAGTTTCTAAAACTGAATCATGTTTTTTAACTGCAATTCGTTGTAGAATTGGGCTCCATGCTGTCACTAAACATCCCGAATGCCCATCTGCATCAATACTCTCCATTTCCCAGTCTTTGACTATCTCTTTAATTATTTCTTTTGCCTTGGGTCCTTCAAGCATTGTTTCCTAGATCATTAATACCACAGGTCTAAGGTTGTTGATCAATGTTTTTAGGGATGTTTTTTTTGAGCCCCCCCCAGTACTCTTGAATTGAAGGTTAGTAGGTGCATCAAGCACCCCTACCTTGGGCCGATACTCTAAGAGCCCATTTAATTATAGCCTGTTTCCCTTCTTTGATGTCCAAGGCTGCTTGTACTTGAGCCTTGGAAAGGTAGGATTTCCTGCATAATCTAGGTTTCTGTAAGGTATTGAGAGCCAATCTACGTAAGGAAACCCCTTCTTCTTCTAAGGAGGTACTTCGTGATCTGAGATCGTAAGTTCTTTTGATCTCTACCTTTTTGCAAGGGTTTTTTAAATTCAAATTTTGCTCTTTTAAAGGTGACGTAGTAAAAGTTTTTCATGAACAGGGAAGGTGTAAGAGAGTCGATTTTATCTTCATCCTTTTGAGCTGAAAAAGCATCTGACACCTTCGCACTCTCTGTTTGACAAGGTTGGATTTATTTGCTAGGTTCACCATCGGTTTCCCTCGCTTTCGATTTTGTTGACTCTATCACCTTCCCTTTATTTTCGCCATCCTGCATAGAAAATGGTTCAAATTGTATTTTTGTTGGTAGAGGTTGTTCTCCTTTACCCTGTTGATCATGCAACAAAATTGGTTCGACGGGCGCCTCTGATGATTCTGCTTCATTCCCTTTAAGCCTCCCTGTTTCCATTATTCTTGATTGATTAGAGGCAACTTTAGTGGGTATTAGTTTTTCTTTTTTAACCGAGACTTTCTTATGGACAAGTTTCATGAAGGTGGCCGAACAATCTTTCTGTAAATGCTCAACTCTTCTACAATTGAAGCATCTAAAGAGGATTTTCTAGTAGTCCAGCCGCTGCCACCAGACACTTCCATGCATCACAATCTTGAGATATTCAAACAGCCCGTCCCTCATGTCCATCTCAACCAGTATTTGAGCACACCTTCAATCTAATTTCTCCTCCCAGTTTTCCTCCGTGGCAATGAAATTTTCTAATTTGTTTCCAATGGCTTCAAAGATCTTTGGTTGCCAAAAAACCATGGGTAGGCCTGGTAATATGACCCAGATTTGTTGCACGTTGTGTGGTGTTCTGTATGCGTTGAAATCGACCGTCCAATTTTTTAGAATTAGTCTCGACGGACCCCATCTCCAATTCTTCTCCAAAAGTTTGGTGTTATCCTCTATGCTACAAACTTTGATTAAAAACCAGCCTCTAAGGAGAGTGTAAAAAAATGGTTCATATCCTAGAACGCTTATCCAATTGGCCTGTATCCACCATTGCAACGATGCTCTTTCCGTCACCTTCTCGCAAAAGCGACCAACCAGGGCATGAGCAAGAAAATATGGTACTTGTTTCAGGCTGATATCCTTGCCTACGAGCAATTCTGGGTTGCTATTCCTTGCTCGCATCCCTCTGCGCTTCTTTGGTAAAGATGACGATTTGCTCACACACTCCTCCTCAAGTTTTGGTTGATTATTGTACTTCATGGGGACCATTAACGGATCATTACACGATGAAACTTCCGTTTGTGCCATGATCTCCGCTTGTATGGTTCGTACTTTGCCTTTTGTGAAAAAAACCAATCTAGAATTGCTAGCCACGTCGTAATCGACCTCTTCACTATACATGATTGCACCGCCCAATCCACCCATGCTCGAATTCTACTCCTGTTCTTCAATCCGCTCACGTTAAGAGTTAAAAGTTAAAACAAAACTCCCTACTTCTCGCATGAACTCTCGCCTCCAAGCCTGCTGTCATAGAGCAACATTTTGGCTCAGAGCATGGAGGGACTTTAAAACCTTCCCGACAGCGAAATAGTTGTCTTAAATCTTCATCCGCCCTTTAGATCTTTGTTTTCCGCACACTTCCTTTCGCCCCCAGGCTTTCCGCCTTTCACCTTTCCGGAGTGCAGAAATTGGAAATCAGAAATCTCTTTTTCGATTTTCAAATTCCTGTCCTTCCAGACTTCCATCTCTGCACTTTAGAATGCGGAAATCGGAAGATCAGTTCTCCAATTTTTTGACTTTGGCAATTTCGCACTTCTGCACCCGCACTTCAACACCCGCACTTCCACCTCCGCACTTCGGAGTGCGAAAATTAGAAGATCAATTCTCCAATTTTTGGACTTCAACAATTTCACACTTCCGCACTCGCACTTCCACCTGCGCACTTCGGAATGCGAAAATCAAAAGATCAATTCTCCAATTTTCAGACTTCGGCAGTTTTCGCACCCGTACTTCTGCTTATGCACTTCCGCCCCCGCACTTCCGCCTCTGCACTTCAGAGTGCGGAAATCGAAAGATCAATTCTCCAATTTTCAGACTTCGACACTTTCCGCACTCGCACTTCCGCTCCCCAACTTCCACCTCCGCACTTGGGAATGCGAAAATTGGAAGATCGATTCTCCAATTTTCAAACTTCGGCAGTTTCCGCACCCGCACTTCCGCTTCCGCACTTTCACCCCTACACTTCCGCCTCCGCACTTCAGATTGCGGAAATCGGAAGATCAATTCTCAAATTTTCAGACTTCGGCAATTTACGNCAATTCTCCCCATATATATATATATATATATATATATATATATATATATATATAAAGCAACCTCATCGTAAGTTTCGCCTCCACACTTCGGAATGCGGAAATCGAAAGATCAATTCTCCCCATATATATATAAAGCAAAGCAACCTCATCGTAAGATGAATTGTGACTTTTTCATAGTTGATAGTGTTGGTTAATCCTTACAAATAAACATTGAAGGAGTCTAAACATTTAATGATTTCGCTTGTCCAATGAAATTTTGATCGAAATTTGACGATTTTTTTAGTCTAAATTATATGTTGTTCAAATAATGTTTATGAATACATATATAAATTCAACACCCAGAAGTACTCCCATAACACCACTCTATTATTCAAAATCTCAATTTATCATATTCATACTAAAAAATACTCATTAAAACAAAACTTAAAAAATGGCTAAACGTTTAGGCTACGCTATACACATCTAATACATAAACTACATGGGGAAAAATGGTGAATTTTTTAATTACAAATTTGTGGGAGTGGCTTAGAGAAAAGTAAGTGTTTTCTACTTTTATATATATATATATATATATGAATGAGAGGGGTCCAAGTTAATTCTTCGTTAATTATTAAATATATATTTTATATATATATAAATGAAAGGGTCCAAGTTAATTATTCATTAATTATTAAATATTTTTATGTCCAGAAAAAAAAAATACTAAGGTATATATATGAAATGCAAATATTAGAATGGTCAATGAGTACTGGCTTCGTGTCAAAACTCAAAGGCTCCTGCAACTCACGAAGGTCGCATTTACCATTCATCTTCGAACGATACCACGTCATTTGTGTAGTATCAGCCAATTACTGTTTGACACATCAGCAATCGATGACGTGGCACTCACATTCTTTGAATAGACGAAAACGGATACTACGAGCAACCCGCGGTTTTAAAAAATAATACTGGGTTTGCTCAAGGCAGGGCTGTTGTCACTTAAGTGGCCTTGGGGTAAATGGATCAAGCCACAGGAGGACGCACACAACACTAATTAGTATTCATGATTTCAATTCTGTATATAATTGGCTTCGTGAATTCTGAAGGTGAAAACGTGAAAGCAGAGCAATGCAGACAATGAGATAATTGGATATGGGAACTGTTGTTGGGTATTTGAATAGATAGATTGAAGTCGTCATTTTTGTGGTTACAATTCGAAATATTTCACCTCAAACGCCATGGCTGCTCCTTCGCTTTCTACTCCCTTTCAGCCTTATGTGTACCAGGTAATGTCTCTCTCTTTTTCTGTGTTTTTGAAGAGGTTTTCGACGTGGGTTCGGTGGATTTTATGCGGGTTGTGATAAATTTAGCTGTTTTTTCCTTGTTTGCCAATTATTTTAAGTTTGTATATTTGGGTATTTCTGCTGGAATTACACTGAGACAGATCTGAGATTTAATTGTGAATTTGTCCTAAAATTTTACTGGTCTCGACAGTGAAGGGATGATGACCTGCTTTCTTAGGAAATGAAAGAAATGACTATAATTCGCCTTGCCATTTCGTTACTTGTTAGAAAAACATTTGCTGTGGGGTATGCGTGAAAGCCCTAGAAAAGTCTCCTGAACATGAGTTTTGGCCTTTTTAGTGTGGTTATCAAGTAGTGTTAAAATCATTTTTAATAACTTAAAGGAAGAGCCCAGATCCTTACTCTGTAGTGGAAGCCACCGCATCTGAAGTTGTGTTTGTCCACATGTTTCGGAAGTAAGGGATTCTGCAAAATGTTGATGGTCTTGTTTTGGAAAAAAACCACATGAAATAAATGACTGCAGTAGCATTGTGGAAAATGCCAAATATGTATTGAAATATGCTTCTAAAATCCTATTGACGAGACAATAATGTACAAAACATATTAGCAAAAAAGAATACATGCAGCGGGTAGTTACCACCACTAGGCAAAACCAGGGTGTATGAACAAACCCTCTAAACTAGACCCTCAAAACTTATCTGTGACATGCAAAATTGGCCTACTGGCATAAGACAGTTAATACTTAATACTACAATGTCCAAAATTTAAGGCCCTGAAGGTAGAGCCAGACCAGTAATGACCATAATTAAGAAGTTGTAACCAAGGTAATAAAGGCAAATGACCTGCCAGCTTATGTGCCCGATGCCACCATGCCATGCAAAACGTGGTGGCTCATCATCATTATGCTTTGAGGGTCAGACTGGATCTTTAGGAGGGTCGTGTCGCCATGTCCCAGATATTATTGCTGTCAATTCCATGTTTTTCAAGTTTGAAGTGGCATTTGGTCCCTGTTTTTCTGATTGCTTTTTGCAGTTTTCTTTTTTGTTTGGCATGTAACAATCTCATTCTGCAAGGCAGAACTTATCTGGAAAATTTGTTCTAGTGAAAAGTTTGGACAATTGGTAGTTTGAGCTAGAACTCAAATATGTCTGGCTAATTCAGAAGTTGGCCATTGTGTCACAGAAGAACAATGCCTTGAATATTCCTTTTTATAAATTGAGACTCCATTACGAGCCAAGTGAGATCGAATTGTTGGAATTTGTTTGATTTGGATGAAAACACAAGGATTCTTATCACACCTGTTTAGCAAATGCTGCTTTGTATTTGCTCCATCTTTCTTGGAATTTCAAGAGTACAAAGACTGAAGTTTCTTTAAAGTGACCGGCAGGAAGATGTGTTCAAATTTATTTGGATATTGCCTGTCTCTTAATTTGCATTTTGATCTCTAAGATAAAAAATAATATGTATGATCTCAGAGATGGGATTATGTGCATAATGTCCCAAATGTATTGAGAATCATGACTGATTAGGTCAGAGAGCTTTTCCTGGGTATGCCAACTTTTTGGATCTAGAAATGCAGAAGCAACTTCAGAATCCAGGGTCCTGAAAGCAAAAAGGACCTTGGAGAAACTGTATTTATTTTCTATTAGATATAAATAAGAGAAGCAGAAAAATAACCTCAAAGGTTTCTATATGGGATGTCTTTCAAAGCTGCACGGTTGCCGTTACAATAGGCTTGATGCTGGCTCTAATATTATATATAGTGAATCTTTCACCCACATAGAATAAACCTCAGCCAAGGGAGGAATTCTTCTTAATATTGACAATTCAATGGAGGACATCATTTCAAGTTTCAACAATCACTGTCATAAGCTATTAAGCCCAGACTCACTACGCTGCTGGAGTTGTTCGATGGCAAGTTTGTAATTGATTTGAAGTACCAGATTGCAATCTGTAATTTATACTAGATGTGATACATTATTCTACATGTCAATTACCAGTGTATCTCTTGTTTGATTTACGGCAAACTGAGCAAACTGAAAGCAACAATGAAACAAATGCATAAAACAGGGGAACTAGCCATAAATGAAGTTCCTATAATTGATGCATAGCACAAGTAATCAAACCATAAGGGGGTTATTCCTAACACTTTTCTTCTTCAGCATACAAGGAAATTCTCATCACAAGAATGATGCCCCTGAGTTAAGTGAAAAGATCTAAAGAGAAGATCAATCTGGACACTGCATGATGCATAACTTCACAATAACCTAGGAAAACTCTCCAAGGATTCAACTTTCAGGTCAGAGGCAATTTCTGTGGTATCCTAATACCACAATACAAGGGATCTCGTCAAGTCAAGAGGTTCTTGGCATGAAACCAAAGCTAGGCATAAACCTTATTTCCGTTTCTGCTTCAACAAGCTATTAGCCCATGGCTCCAACTAAGGGAATGATATTGATTACTATCTTATATCTGCAACCCTGGATCTTGTCTCCAACCAAGGATCTCATTTGCAGGTAGGTGTAGTTTCTAAATTTATAATTCATAGACCATAGGTTGAAAAATCTATTGAAAATCATTCAAAATAATGAGTTGACAATCTATTGATTATGGTAATACACTGGTAGGAATAAACTTCAAAGCTCTCTTCCAAAAGCAAAAATCTTAGGCTTCTTCACTTCAAAACATTTTGTTTTTAACAGTGTGCATGGTAGTCAATGGAAACCAACAAGAGGGGACACTAACGTGAGTAGAAATTCTTTTCCATCCCAAAGATCTTTTATTACTAAATGTAAATAGGACTGTGAAGGAGTAATGGGTCATCATCAGATTATTCTTCCTGATCAATTTGTTTTCCTTCTGCATATTGCGAGTGGGGTTTTGACCATCATTAAGAAACATGGGTTGCTTTTCTCATGCCTATGATAATTATCAATGGACATTTTCATACAAAGGGAATTGATTATTTATGCTAAATGAGGGTGAGCTTATCCCATAGTGACATTGGTTCAATTCCCACATGTGCCTCTTTGCACAATGTACCATAATTTTTTTAATGGGCTCTATCATTTATGTTAATACTTATTATTCAAGGTTCTAGTAGTCCAAGAGCAATCTTGTCACTTGTTTTTATATATTGGATATCTAAGCTACTACATAATTTATATGCCTGTGGCCTCTGGAATAAAGCAAATTAAACATCATCAAGCTATTTACATCTTATAAAAGGACGCATGATACAACTAACATGGCATTAAACTTATCTCCCATGTGCACAGGATGATTTTACAAAAGTACTTATGGCATCTGCTCCCCATCATATGTATGAAAATGGTAGGATGATTTTACAAAAGTACTTATGGCATCTGTATATGAACCTCCTGCCTGATTGAAAATCCAGGCCAATTCATCCTCTTTTGAACTGATCTGAACATGAGATAGTTTCAGAGCGTTGATATACTGATCCCAATATCAAGCTTATAATCCATTCCACCCCAAATCATTTGCCGATAACCAACCTTGGGACTGAATATCAGGCTTGAGGATTAACAACCTTATCTAGGTACATCTGCCTTGGTTTTGTAATGACTCAATCAGATCTCTTGGAAGTTTCATATCCAACTTACAGACCATGATCGAGTCCACACCAACATGCACTTGAGTTGCTGAGCCAATCCACTAAGCCAAATATTTTCCAACAATTGGAAATGCCTTCCACTGATTAGAATCAGATGGATTGATTTAGTGCGAGATCTAATCCAATCCACCACTGTACCCTGGCCCAAATATTTGGCTTTTAAAATTCTCTGCCCCAGGCTTGACTTAGTAAGGAAGTTCTAGAGAGATTTAGCAGCTGGCACTTGATTAAAAAAATTAAAATATTTTTAAGGTCCCATTCTCCACAAGGCTTAGGAGTGGCAAGTATTTTCCAGCTAGCTAATGATTACCAAGATATTCATCTGTACCCCGTCATGAAAGATAATTAAAGCACAATTGCCTGATCTTCTACATAATTGCCTTTGGTATGTGTGCCATCAAATGCCAGTATACTGGCATAGCTTCCAGTACAGATTTGATAAGCACCAACCTCCCACCTCTGGAAATACAGTGGTTACACCAACTGGCAACAACCAATTTGTTTCTCAATCCTTCCTACCAAGTTCCAACTATCCCCTGTCAGCCTTTCCATATTTATTGTGCTTAAAGTTATAACGAATATATTTAACCCCACCTTCCAAAGGATACAATTCAAAGGGAAAAAATATAGACTGGAAATTCCGAAGATCTTCATTTAGACAATACAGTGAAGACTTCCTAATGTTCAATTCCATACTTATAAGTTGTAGCTGAATAGAAGAGGTCCAAAGCTTCACGAAACTGTTCACATTTACCCACTGATTTCAGACAGAACAATATGATATTGTTTACAAATAGCAGATGTCTCAACTGTTCTCTATTAGCAAAGGAAATGTCCTGAATCTTGTGTCACCTTCTACACTTATGAATGACTCGACTGAGACCTTCTTTAATTAGGAGAAATAGTTATGGAGACAAGGGGCATCCTTGCCTTAATCCATGAGATGATTTAGAAAATTCTGAACTAGAACCATTAATCAGAATTGCAAAGGAAGACAAAGAAACACAACCCATAATCCAACTTACCAACTCAAAGCTGAATCCAATGTGGAAAAGTAAAAATCTGAGAAAAGTCCATAAAACTCTATCATAAGCTTTAGACAAATCTATTTTTATTACCTTCTTGGGCTGAGCCAATGGCCTCGTGGATTGACCTTCCTTGAAGAAACCAAACTGCTAAGGAGATATCACCTTGGAAAGCAAAGGCTTAATTCTAACCGCCATAATCTTTGATATAATCTTGTATACATTGTTACAGAGAGAAATAGGCCAAAAGTCTTCAAAGGAATTAGGACAATCAGACTTAGGAATGAGTGTCAAGAAAGTTGCATTAAACAACCTGGCACTCTCCCTGTGATGCGAACCTCCTTAACTGTCTGCAACAAGTCCTCTCCCAGCACTTCAAAGAAATGGTGACAGGTTGGTCTCGGACTTTTGTCCTAATGAAACAGACTAGGAATCCCCAATAGTTCTTCTTTAGTGACAGGTTGGTATAGATCTAGATTCTCATCTTCTTCAATCATATGTGAGCTTCTATTAATCAGTTTTAGTATATCCCCAAGATTTGTGCGGTCTGCCTCATGAAACAGGGCTTTAAAATGTCTGACACCCAATCTTGCAAGATTCTGGAAGCCCCTAACAGGATGCCCAGACCCATCCTTCGACTCCCAGATTGATTGATATTCCTCCGATGCTTTGCAAAGGTTTGAAACAAACAAGTATCCTGATCTCCAATCTCCAACCATAAGGCTCTACTCTTAAGACACCACTCTATATCACAGTCCAATAATAACTTGATCCTTTACAATTCAAGTTCCCCCACATGAGCTCTATCCTACTGGGATAACAAACCATCTTGTTGCAATGAGAAAATATGAGCTAATTGATCTTCCACTGCCGAGATCTGCTCATCCCGAGAATGATGATGCGTCCTTCCCCAATCAACTACTAATGCTTTAAACTCGTGCAAAGAACACACAAATTGCTCACTCGCACTCCTTTTACTTGTCTCTAAAATGTGAGTCCAAGAATCATGCACCATTTTTTGTATTTTTGTCTTAGACGACCAACTGGAATTATCCTTAAAAGGTGCCCTCGGTTTCTCTTTCACTATACCAATCTCCAGGAATTAGAGAATCTTCTTTCTCCTGTCTAAGATCTTATCTTTTCATCATACTCATCAATCGTTTCAAGACAAGGAAATGATCTAATCGTTTGGAAACACTTTCACAGCCAACTCTATTGTTACACCAAGTCAGTCAAACCCTTACAGGTTGCACATTGACCTAGTGACTTTCTTCAAACTTCTTTGAAAAAAAGATGTAA
Source organism: Pseudotsuga menziesii (assembly GCA_001517045.1). NCBI lineage: Eukaryota > Viridiplantae > Streptophyta > Pinopsida > Pinales > Pinaceae > Pseudotsuga > Pseudotsuga menziesii. The sequence continues at coordinate 856,316 of LPNX010930030.1, read as the reverse complement.
GGCAATCCTCTCTTACCGACTTCCCTCGAACATCGTGACAATTCAGTGTCAGATTAAGATCTCCCCCTACGATCAGATTTTTAACCTGCAAACACTTCAAAGTTCAACCCAGAAAGATTTTACCAAAATAATTGGCGATTATCAAATGGACTGTACAAATTTAGAATGAGAAAATAAACATCTAGAGGCTTACAAAAGATCTCAACCACTAACCCGAATCTCACTACAAAGGAATTGACCACGTACAAATTAGAGTTTAATCCCATAATAAGACCACCCAAGTGGCCCTTGAAATCAATCCTTAAGAATTCTAATGAACAAACTTCTTTTGAAGCTCCGAAATGAAAATGTCTCCATGAACCATTATCTCTTGCAATAACAACACATCTGGTTTCTCTTGATCCAGTAAACGCTTGAGGGAAAGGACTTTGGCTTGCCCTCTCAGGCCCATAGTTTAAAAAATCGGAATTGGACTCGGAATCGGAATCGGTAATGAATCGGTCGATTTGAATTTAATGACTCGGTTTACTCAAAATATATAAAATATTTAAATTTTGCCGAACCAATATTTTCAAGATTCTATTCCATGATTCCAAAGCATTAGAGACAAAATATCCCAAGTCTGCTCATGTATCTACCATATAAGAGTGAATATATCAAAATGGCACAAAGCGTACTATGCAATACATATCTAGGAGATTGGGACTAAGCTATATGAGGCATACAGGCTATATTGCTTGTATAATCCAAACTGATACAGACTATTACAATCACTGTTACAGCCTACAGGTTATTAACTTATTCCACAGTGATACAGTCCACTGCTCCATTGCTCCAAGGCTCCACTGCTATACAGTCCACTGTCCCCACGGTTGTCTCACTCACACAATGACGAGTTTCACACTGTTTGCAAACTGCGGTTGCTCCTTATGAGAATAGGAATAAGGTGTAGGGAAATAGAGGGGGTAAGGTTCATTAAGCAGGTTTATGTCCTAGGGTTGGGTTAGGTTAGGACCCCCCCCGAAAAAAACCGAAAATGCTGTGATTTTTGAAGTCCTCGGATCCCACGCAACATTGACAAAAAAATTGGGTGATTTATTATGTAGATTGGTCGATCTGACCGGTTGGTACCGAATTGGCCGATTCGATGTCCGAATCGGTCGGTTTGGTCGGTTGACTGAACTGATCTACAAATCGATCCAGATTGGTTTTCCATCAAATCGGTGAATTGACCGATTCCGAAACCGATTTTTAAAATTATGCTTAGGTCACGCACATTAACGGTGACAATCTTCATTTGGAAACCCTTCCAGGGGTTTGCTGTGCTCTAAGAACCTTGGTAATACAGAATTGTCGTCCTTGGCTTATCTCTTATTCAATCTTTTCTTTTGCTTGATAAATGGCCGATTTTCTCCTAGCTTTGGATTGACAGTGTTTATGCTCATCATAACCCAAACCCCCCTGCTATGCTGAGGGTTTAGTCCTTGAGCATAGACATATGGACCAACCTCCCTTCTAGAAATTGTCAAACTAGTTGAAGATTTTGGGGCCAATTCCATAGGATTACGAACAAGAACTTCATCTTCAAATAAGGACACCTCAAATTTTCCTTCCCTTGCAGAATTGCCCAATTCTCCTCCTCTTCCAAAGGGGAAGAAATCATGATTTTAATTGGCTTTATTGTCAATATCGGATCTGGATTAAAGTCCAAGAGGAAAGGAATATTTGGAAGAGAATCATCAGACTTAACTTGAGAAGCTGGCTCAACCTTCATAGTTGTTTCAGATTCTTGAATTGGCTCAATGACATGTCCAATTGACCTAAAATGTCTTGGTCAGGTGATAATTTATCTTCTCTCGACTTCTGCTCTTCGTCGAAAGGGATTTTAATATTTCGAATCATCACTTTGCTTCTCTCCACGCCTTTATCTTTGCTTGATTGTTGAACTCGTTCTCCTTCTGCCAAATGACTGGGAGATGGAGCATGGTCCTCAAAAGCATTCTTACCCGTATACGCCGACGTTAGCCTCAAAGAGCCAATTGAATCCTTTTTTCTCTAAACCTGCCTCTTGAATTGTTTGTAACATCCACTTTCATATGCCCATATAGAAGGCATTAGGTGCATCTAAATGGAATATTAATGTAATCCAAAAATTGTGTAAAGGAGCTATCACTAATGACCAATTCCAACGACTAATACAAACTGAGCAGTGAATCTACTTTCATCAGAATTTGAGCACAAGACCTATACTGTGAAAGAGAACTATCCTTTTCAATAGCCAGAAACCTTCCAATAGCATTTCCAATGGCTTGCAAACCTTCTGACGACTAAAATTCCAGTGGTAAACATGGAAGCTTAACCTATACTGGAGTAGTGGACATAAACTCTTGGCGGGGGATCGAACAAGGGGTGCCATTTTAGAGGACTATCATACTCTTATCAAGCGAACAACATCTGTGCAGGATTTTGCATGCATACTCTTCAAAATTGAAGTTGAACCCCAACCAACCATGTGTTAAAAGCATGATCCCTGGCCTATACCTAAGTAAGGGTTTCCATTTGTCGATGGTCTAGCTTTTCAACTACTTTAATCCAATGTGGCATCCATAGCTCTTTCCAACAAGAGCGTGATCCTCAAGGTTAGGAATGTCCATGATTGAAATATCTTTCCCCATCACTAGAGAAATTCCTCCTCCTCTAGAGCAGAAAAACCGCTTCTTTTTACGCGTAGGGGGCTAGTCAGACTGAGATTTGACACCGCAAAAATACGCTAGTCTAGGTCTACTTCCAATAAAATTAAAACCTCCCAAGGAAAACTTACAACTGATATAGTCCGGCAGGTTCTTTTGGGCAATTGCCTTGTTTTGGATATTGAAACCCTCGCCTATCCCCTCCACATGAGCAAGATTGACAGGCCCTCGTGATTTCACACTCTTGGGTGCCGTTACCAAATTTATACCAATGCTAGTTGAGATCTCTTGCACGGAAGAGTTGCATGTGTCCTTGACAGACGAGGGACTAGTCCCACTACTCGACCGTAACCCATTACCCACCAGCTGACAGCACATGAGATGATGAATTTTCGGTGCCACAATCATCCCTACTAATCCTAAAGTCCATCTCAGATACAAAAATATCTGCCTCCGAACGAGAATCTTTGGAGCAGTTCACCAATTGGACGTTTGATCCATGGTCACTTAGACTGACGGAGCAAGATCTAGTCGGAAAAATACTGCCAAATACCATCGAAACCCTGCCAAATAAGATACTAGAAATATGATATAGAAATGTATATTATTGAAATAAAATTCAATGCACTTTGGCATGGTTACATTGTAACACCTGTACAGGGATCATTTGGGTGGTCTCTATCTGTTCGTATCTCTGGTGTTGGGTGATTCACCTATGACTCTATGAAATGATTGATTGATTACTCATTTAGTTTTTCTTTTATTATATATGGACAATAATTTTCATCATGAGTGGGTGACTAGTGAAATAAATTGATTGGTTCCTCTTACAGAGTCCACAGGCAGCAGTAACACCATTCCAGATATTGGGTGGAGAAGCTCAGATACTGCAGGTGTGATCTCCTAAATCATGCTGGTTTCATTCTCTTCACTTTTGATGTCTCTTGATTAAATAGGATTGTGTATGTTAGTCTTTGTCATATTAATAGCACTATTTGTTTTTGACAGATTATGTTAAAACCACATGAGAAAGTCCTTGCCAAACCTGGTATGTACACTCACAAACAATGCTATAATTGTTTCAATTATGATTCAATCTTATTTAACTCCCCATTGAACACTGATGTTTTGTTCTATTTGAAGGCATTCCCATGGAAACCATTCCATGGCTCTAAATAGTGTTTTCAGCCCATCAAGAATGTCAATGACTTCTTCTTATAGATTAAATGTTCACTCTGCTTGGAAATTTCAGGCTTTGTTGTATGTGTATTCCAAGGAAGCATATTAGCACAAGAGTTTCATCAATTAAGATTGACCTGCCATCAATATTTATTTGATTTTAAAGATTCTCAGGCTTGGGAATTCTTAATTGCAATCCTTGAAGATCTCATTTTCAATTTCTGTATATTTTGCAGATTTTGGATTTGTTGTTGCCCTTTTTTTCCTGCTTTATGCAACCTTGACATTTATTCTGTTGACATTTAAGGAGTTAACTTATTAGCACTGTATGGATGTTTAGGAAGAAAATGTAGTGTCTTATTGTCTTTGAGGTTTGAGAAGAAATACAATGCAGGTACAATGTGTTATATGTCTGGATCTATTCAGATGGAAAACATATTGCCCCCAGAGAATGGAGGTGGTATATGGCAATGGTTTTTTGGGAAAAATTTTGCAACCACAGCATTTGTCAATTCTGGCTCCCAAGATGGTTTTGTTGGATTGGCAGCACCATCTCTTGCAAGAATTCTTCCGGTTTGTGTTTCTATCCTTCCATCACCTTAAAAATAGCTTTATTCTCTTCCAGGAAATTTAATCCTTGTTTTTAGCTTGATCTTAAATCAGATTCTATTGACATTGTTTTCACCTCTTATTTATGATTTGATTGGAATCCTTCTAGATTGATCTGGCCACTTTTGGTGGAGAAATTATTTGTCAGGTAACTTCTTCTATGTAAACTGGAATGCAAGTCCATATTAATTTCTGAAACATCTTATTTTCCTTTGTGGTAAACTCAACACAAGTTTTGTATATCTTTTACTGATTTTGTGAATTTGATCATTGTAGCCAGATGCATACCTCTGTTCACTTAATGATGTGACATTGACAACTACAGTGAATAGGAGGGCTCGTCCTGGATTTTTTGGTGGCGAGGTAAAGCTTTGCTGATTATTTGGATTTAACAATTGTTTTCTATTTACCACAGTATCCTGGTTGTCTGACATCAGATTCACGACAGAATGAATATTCAAGTTTCCTTTTTGGTGTGGACCTTGTGATGCCAGGGAATTTTGAGGCAGAAGCTGGTTGGATGTGGCCTTGCTTTTATAGCTGCTGGAGGGTCTGGTAGGTTCAACCTCTCCCTGTAAAATTAGTTAGACAATCCATGCATAGTGGTACAGATAGATGAAATTTAGTTGTGAAATGTGGGTTAGAAATGAGAATCCTATGTTTCATGTGTGGACCAAGTACATTGAGTTTTGTTCATCACTACATCAGAGAGCAAGTGCAAAACAAGAAGATTGAATTGATTTTTTTCAGGTCCCAATATTAGCCAGCAGATATTTTCATTGAGTGATAGAGCAATAACAAATTTGAATGGTATAAGATGTTTGCTGTGAAATAAACTTTTTGATATAAAAAGAATACACTTCAAACTAACTGTTGGAGGGAAAGGGACTATTTTGGTAATGAACATTGTAGCTCTTTGACACAAAAGCAAGTACCATGTACCATAGTTAGTTAGCATTAGTTTTGAGATTAGTAGTAATTAGCTATGTATTAATCTATGCATTAATTGAAATTAGCTATGCTTTTCATCTAAATGACTGCCACTATGTTAGAAATTCTGTTCTTCATTAAATGGTTGTCACTTTTTTCATTTTCTTATGAAGTGCATAGCTTAGACTCTCAAATTCTTTGCTGTTACAGGCTGCAGCATGTTCAGTTCAGGTTTAGCATTTAATCTGTTTATGTTCAGCGTGGGTTTGGTGCAAGCTTTAATGCCCATTTTTAATTTCTTAAATTTTTTTTTCTAGGCAAATATTGTTATTTCTATTCAAGAAGAAAAGGAATCACACTTAATGTGCTGTAGCACTTACATATCAAAGTAAAAGGGCTTCAAAATCCACCCTTTATCCTTAGATCCCAAAATAGCATCTTCAGAAACCATTACTGTTTAAAAATAAATAACCCTTATCAACTCTCCCAAGATAACAGTCCATAACTGTCTAACAAGATCAGTTATGTGAAGTTCAGATACATATAAAAAAATCATACCATCTGGTATAAACAGAGAGCTAACTTATATCAACAATGTACCAAAGAAGAAAACACCAATAAAACCATAAAAGCTGTCCAGAACAGAACTTGCCAGAAGAGCTACTATATCTGCATCAGAAGAAACTGGTCTCACGAGCTGAGTCAGTTCTGTGTTTTATTCATATATAACTCTTCCTTCAGCTAACTGATGACCTTCCTATGAAAGTCTGTATTCGTGTGTTCTGTGCTCTGAAAACATGAGAGATATTGATTCGAAATTGCTTGCTATAGCCTTTATCTGGTCACCCAAAGGATTTTAGTGAATGTTTAGAAGCTGACCAGTCCCCTTCATCCAATTGATTACCAACTTTGAGTCTCCAAAGACATATTTCTAACATTTTTCCCCATTGCTGCTTTTAGGCAGAGTTTTGAGTGCCATTAGCTTGTTTCAACCTATGCCTAGTGTTGGCTTCATCTTAATTGAGTGGCTTTTGGAAAGAAATACAACACACCCAGCATAACTTTTGTTCAATGAACCTTGACCTGAACCATAAAAAAGCCCCAAATCTGCTCCTTATGAATGAACAGATTGTGCAATTGCCGGAGCAGTATAAGAGACAACCAAAACGCCCCTTATTTGCCGGAATCCGGCAGAAGAAAAAATGCTGAAATTGCAGTTTCTATTGCTCAAATTGCGATTTCGATGATTTGGGTAGTTTTAAAATGTGGCATTTAGTCTAGGACAGATTGCTGTGATTGCTGAAATTACATAATTCCACGAATTGTGATTTCCAGATGTGATTTTCACGGGATTTGACAAGCAAATTGCTGGAAAAGCGGGGTGATTTGGTTTGTCTTTATCCTACGCAGCAATTGCCTAACAGATTTCTGGACCACTGGCATTTTATATGCAGAAGCCAATGCTCTAATTTGATGAGCTACTTGGAAAGATGGTATCCCTTTATCTTCAAACAACATTGCATTTTGTGCTAACCAGACCCCTCAACAAGTAAAGAAGGGCGCTGCATGCCATTCCTTCAGTTCCTTTTTACACCACCCGTTTCTTAGACATTGTTCCACAGACTCTCCCGAGTCCCATCCAACCATCCTTCACACCTGTAACCTGTTCAACATCCAACCAACAACTGCTTAGTTAATGCCCATTTATCATTATTGTTACTATTATATTGCCTGTTCTAGCTAGATTAGTCATGTTGTAGCTGGTTTCTGTCATGTTCATTGTTTGAGGCACCAAATGCTCAATATTTCGGTGGTTATTCTCACCAAACTTTTTGCCAGTTACGTTAGTGTATAGCAGCAGCTTTAGCCCTACTTCTGATGCCACACTGTTCTGATGAGAATTATAGGTATGAGTGCAAATGCAGATGTTTCAAGTGTCTCTCCCTCAAAACCTGCAGAAAATTAACTTGTATGGTTAGTAGGGTTGACACTGGAGTAAAATCTTGAGCATTATTTTGATTCTGATCTTGAGCATTTAAAATCTTTTAGAGCTTGGAGTGTGCTCAAGGCTCTAGGCAATTGTAGGGTTGCTGTATCACTGGCAAAATGGGCAAGAAACATGAGCACAGAATGGCACAGAAAGAAAAAAGGGATCTTTCAAGAGAAACTAAAGATTGAGAATGTGCTAACAAGACTATGCCTTACGAATCCTTATTGAGAACAAGAAAGTCCTTGCTGCAGCAGATATAGGGATCAAGAACCATAGAGTACTGTTGTGAGATGGAAGGCAGAAGAAGAGGTAGATCTCTTTCTGCAGGAGAAATATCAAAACATGAAAGAAGACCCAACAGAAGCAAGAAAGGTTCAAGAGAGTATATACCTTGAGATTGGTGCAAAAAGGATCGAGGAATGATGTCTCTTAGGCCAAAGAAAAAGAAAGTGGATGATAGTTTGAAGGATGAGAAGCAACACAGTAACCTCAACTGCAAAAAGGGTTTCGCAGACGTAGATCTGTTGCATATCCAGACATTCATGAGGTTCTGGAACAAAGATGAAGAAGAGCTCAAATGGGCCCAGTTCAAAGTCAAACGGAATTTGCCAGGGTAATTGGGTTTGGGGATGGGGACAGGGACGGATGTGGAGACACGGATGACACTTTTGAAGCTGGGGGAGTTGGGTTATGTTAATTTTGTATAGATGAAATTTTTTAATTAAAAGAAACAAACCATAACTTGAATTTCTGTAAATCAACAATGTTCATAATACCATTTTTAACAAGTAATAATAAAAACATGCATAATCATGATATCTATTGTCAAATTCAGAATTCCCAATGCTCATTCAGCATTGAATAGTGATACCCTTGCAATGGAATATTTGATCACCAAGTGCCACTGTCCACTTCACCACTTCATTGGCTATTGTTGTCCACAAATTTTCAGCAGGAAAAGAGCACTGAAATCCCTTCACAGCTGGAACGAAATGATAAAAATGCAGTGTTATACCGGGATGCGCTCCTACTCTCTAAAACTCTATGCAAAATGTTTTGCTATAGCCCCAAAATGTGAAACTCGTCGAAATGTGGTGAGAATAGTTTTACATTAAATGAGGGACGTTTTACATATGTGAGGACCCTTGGGCACTCTCCCCCCAAAATCGAGGACACTAGGGCACTCCCATGAAATTTTACTATAAAATTTTTAAAAAGTTAAAAAAAAGAAAACCCTAATGTCTAGAATGCTATCCTAATTTGCCTTTATCAAAGTTTTGATTATGATATAATTACATGGATCATTTCTGTTTCCACATCTTTTAAAATTTTATTTTCTTATTATTTTAGAGATGGGGTGCCATGCTAGGGGATCCCAACATCCCCCATGATGGTCCCTAAAATTTGGGGGTGTCTCCACATGTACCCTAGAGGTGTTTCCCCACTCTTGTGTCCACATGTCCAGAATTTGGTGGAACATTGTAAAAATGAGAGGTTGTCTCTGTGTTTTGACGCATGAGTGTGTTAGGCAAATGAGGGGTTAGGGTTTTGGAGGAAGTGGCCACCCTTTCCTCGAAAAATTTGGAATTTTTTCACTCAAAGAAATAATTTTTGTGTGGATGTTGTGCCCTTGAAGAACCCGAAGGCACCCATTTTTTTGGGGTTTGTGTACCTAGTTTGGTCTATTGTCTCCAAGTCCTAGCTGGGAAGCACCTAGCCAAACTTGGGTACAACAGGTTCACTTGGGTTCATCTGGGGTGTTATGCTTCCTTAACTCAGGATAGGAGGCTGGAGCTTGGGATGGGTTTGTTCACCTAGTGTTTGGGGTGCAGGTACCCTAGCAACTTAGGTTCAACGGTGCTTGAGAGGACCAACTCTTACATGGTAGTGGAAGGCATATATAAACAGTACCATTTCTGCGAATTAAATGATGTTTTGGACAAATTTAGAGAATCATATGCATATCTAGATGCCAAATCCTCCACATTTCAGTGGCTAAAGAATATTAGGCAACAAAAGGGAAAAACTACTCTCAAATATGATGTCCTTACTGAAGAACTTTTGAGCCAAATACAATAATCCAATCTTGAAATGCAAAAGGTGGATTGGCTCATATCTATATTGAATTCCATGATACGGACCAAAGTCTCAACCCAAAGATTGAAGACATACTACGATGCAATAGAAGCAACACTAGAAATATAAGGAGATGTTGATTGGAACAGTCATGATTGAGAAGCCCAAGCTCAATAGTTGGAGGAGAAGATAGTTCAACTGGATAAGAGAATAAAATTGGTGACACAAGGCGGCTCTTTCAGATAGGAAAAGGAACAAAACAGTTGGCCAATCCCAACTTCTATTCTTTGCAATTTCTTTAGAGTTTGTCCACTGTTAGAAACACAAGACATTTGACCATGGTTGCTTTAGATGCCCAGACAATCCAAAGAATTAGAAGTCTGGCTTGAAGGTTGAAACTTGAAAGATAACAAAACAACAACAATAACAAACACGACAAAACTTGTACCAGGTATCAGCATCAATGGTGTTGCCACCAACAATTCTTTCATCCATAAAGCAATCTGTTTTGCATTCAGTAACAAAAGATGGTCAAGTGTGCCAAATTTAAAGTTTCAAGAAGAAGACAACATAGTCCAAACACTAGGAGGAATTCAAGCTGCGAAATGTTACTTGTGTGGGATGTGGGTCATATAGCCTATACTTGCATCTATTCCATTCCCAGTGTTACCAACTTACCACATATCGTTTATGTGGGCTTGGAGACTTGGAGTTTTAGAACCTTAGTGTTGAAAGAGCATTATATAGTCTTGAACCATGATTTAGGGGGGGAGCTCGGGAGTCGGGGGACAATGATGCTCAAATAGCTATCCAAGTGCATCTTGAAAGCTACAACAAAAGTAGGGAAGTAAAAATGGAAGGCCCAAGTAGAGAACTCGATAGCTTGCATGATGTGATCTATGAAATTCAGAGACAAATCTACAAGAAAGCACAAGTTGGATATAAAATGAATACTATTCAAATTGACTCATTATAAAGTGAAGTTACTAATTAAAATGACTCATTATGTATTTAAATGAAGGGAGTGCATTAAATATTCATTTAATGAGAAATAATGAGCGTTTTATCTCAACCCTTGATCTTAATGATTCAAGAACTAATCTTGACCATTAGATCATGAAAGTAGTTTCCATGAGTAAAAAAAGAGAAATTAGGGATTGAAGGCACATTATTCACCAAGAGAATTGGGAGAGAGCAAGTTGAGCATTTGGTGAGAAGAGGTCAAACTTGAAGAGAGAGAGAGAAGAAAACCTAGGCATGAAATCGCAAGGCCATACAGGCAGGAGGGAACGTTTTTCAGAGAGATTTTGGCACAAAAATCAAATCATAGTATGCCAGCATTAAAGGGCATGGAAATCGAGGACACATCCAGTTTGAGGAAGAACAGACTGGCACGATTTTCAATGCAGACTGTACTGTAATCAATGAGCAGCAATATTCCTGTAGTAGACTGCATATATTTTGAGGCTGAGATTGGCACTGAAATTGAGGTATTACATTGCTGTTTCAGTGGACAGAAACCCAGGGCAAGGACAGGGTTTGGCACGAATTTCTATGAAGATTTAGACTGAAAGTTTCCAGTCTGTACAGTGCTGAGAAGGTATGAAATTCGAGGCTGATTATGCACAGTAAATGCGGCTGCTACAGCACTGTTTTCAAGGCAGAAGAGTTGTCCTTCATGGTTGAGATAAGTTTGGCTTACTGAGTTGAATACTGCTGTACATTTCATTTTCAAGAAGAAAAATAATAAAATCATCTCTCACAGGTTTTCCCCTTTTGGGGTTTTTCCTGGGCCATTGGCCAAAAATTTCTGAGTCTGGTTTATTTTTATTTGTGGCCGAGTGTTACTATTGTTCATTGAAATTTGTAAATTTTCCTAAGTGTTTCAAGTACAGTTTGATTTGTGTCTAAAAGAAATAACTCATTTGCAGCAGTCAAACATGAATGGGGTTGGGCATTAATCTTATATACTGTTGAAAACTTGAAACCGAGATTGGGAATGTGAAAATTTTTACACATGCATCTCCTAGAATTGTTATGCCACTACAACCATGCCATTCTAAATTTTGTAATGTATTCCATCCTAAGTTTTTTAATGTATTATGTTCTTATCAACATATGTAGTTAGAGCTATTCTACATGCAATGTTTGCACATGAAGGTAAACCATGGGTTTGTATAAATACCTCCTTAGGAGAGGATAGGGACATGTTTTTATAATAAATGGTTGTTTTCAATTTGAAGATGAAAGAATAATGGATATAGTCTTCACATGTGGCCATGAAATACTCACGTGCGATGAATATATCTGCAATCATGGCTAAGGCTGTCTTTTGATCATTTATTATCATTTATTGAAAATTGTAATACTAGCTCGGTAGTGGTTAAGGATGACCTAGCCAAACTTGTAGATGTAGGCTCATTAACACCTTTGGGGGATAGTGCATGATGACATGGGCAAATGACCCTCATCAACCTCATAGAATTACCCAATGAAAGGGTCCAGTTAGACTTTTCTTTGTTGAAATGGAAAGCCCTTTGGTTATGGCCAAGTTGTCATTACAAGAGAAGATGTTCTGTCATGCTCTCTAATCTAATCCAAACTAATGGAAGCAAAATGAAAAATGTGAATGAGTATGAGGTGGATGCGGGGGATGAAATGTGGGGAATTGCAATATGCAATTTGTAGTGAACTAAATCCAATTTAAAGAAACAAATCAGACCCTCTACCATTATAAATGCACTCGAATCAGACCCTCCCAACTCCCTCTAGAAGTGAAACGATCTTATTGCAAAGACCAATTAGTAACCAAGTTGAATCAAAACACGTTTAGACATATGACAAAAGACCTCTGTGTCACAAAACCAGTAAGTAACCAAGTTGAAACGAATTACATGTTCTCCCTTTTAGTGCATTTTCCTTTCTTCGACAGGGTCTAATAATGCACACACTCTCCTTGTGCAATTTTCATCCCTCGACAAGATTTGGTTAGATTTGAAAAGTCAAATGCATTATTGCTTGCCCAGGTGTGAAAGTCAACTTATCTAGCAGTGCGTCCTCTCTCCTTATGCATTTTCATCCTTAGTGGGGCCTAGTGGGATCCAAGAGGTCAAAACCATTGCTAGGATCTTTGTGCAACATCTCTTCCTTGTCTAGTGATGCACACTTCTCAATGATGCATTTTTGGTCTTCAATGGGGTCCAACAATGGCCCAAAGGATGAAACACAACAACATCTCCAGGCAACAAGAGAACTTCATCTTGCGGTGTGTCCTACTGTATACATCTTTGTACAATTTTTTTATTTGGTAGAGTTTGGCAATGCCTTAATAAAACAAATTGCTCCTTGTCCAAGCAACGACTACAACTTTTAGTGGTGCACATTAGCTCATAGTATGTTTTTGGTCTTTGATGGGGTTTGTTAGGGTCTTAATGAGCAAAATACATTCTTGGCCTCTTTGGGTGATATTCCTTCATCCTCCAATAGAGTGCACTAGCTTCACATGTGTTTTTCTTCATTTGGCGAAATTTGACAATACCTTAGAGGGTGAAATGTAGTGTTTCTTTTCCTAAGAAACATGAAGAACTCCTTAGGCAATGCAGATTAGTCCCTTGTGCATTTTAAAATTTTTGGTGAAGTCTGATGGGTGTTCTGAGATCAAATGCAATGTTGGTTTCTTTGCAAAGTGTTATTAACTCATTTTGTAATGCTTTTTCCTCATCCACGTATTTTCTGTCTTTGACAAGTCTCGATGTTGAAGAATGTAACTTTGGACGATATTCTTATTGTGTTATTGTTGTACTTCCTTTGAAGATATTCATATTGTATTTGATCATGTAAAGAACCCTAAAAGAATGAATGTAACCCCACACTTGTAAAGTCGGCTCAGAAGAATCTGGAAGAAACATTTCTTAATGTTTCCCTTAAGAAGTCGGCCCAGGCAGTTAGAGAAGTCGACCCCATAAGGGAAAAGTCACTCACAGGACAAGTTTAAATAGAGGGGCGCACTTCTCATTTGATATACTTCACTCACTCAATCAAGTTCGCTAGAGAGAGAGAAGAACATGTTCGCTTGGGGGAAGAGTAGCTGCATTGAAGACATCTTGGGGTTTCTTATCTTATCTTTTCTCGGGATATTTGTATGGAAGAGTTTTCGCTCCTCATTGTACTAGATTGACATTGAACTTGCTGACAAATCTATACTGAAGAAGTTGCTGGGTTTTCTTCCCTTTAAGGGTTTCCCGGAGGAGAAAATTGTGTCTCTTTTGTATGTTGTGCTTGTCTTTCTTTCAGTGATCCTATTGCTTATTATTGTAATATAGTAGAATTGTTTAAAGATCTAATATAACTACTATTCAAGTGCAAATTCTAACATGGTATCATAGCCATATTGAAAGAGATCATTGTGCAACAATTTGACGGAAGTTGAAATCTAGGGCTTCTTGTTCCAGGCACTTTCATCCATAGATCAACTTGAAAAGGAGGTCAAATCAACTCGCCCTAGGAAGGCACATTTTTTTGTGGAGGCAGATTCTAGATCTAAGGATTTCAGTTTTGACCTCATCACTACTGCTCGAGAAAACTAGGGCATCAGAGTTTTGGCAGTTCTAATCACATATATGGAAGAATGATACCTCTGCTCAAATCGCCTTGGGGAGGCACATCTTTTCCGTGGAGCAGAAATTCAAGATTCATAAGTTGAAAAATTAGGGTTTCTCTGACAAACCCTAGGTCAACAAATTTGAGAAGAACATTGTAGCCAGTACTTGAATTGAGCATCTCAATTGGTAAGTTCTATAATCTCTATTTCCATTGGAGGTTCTCATATTATTAAGATTGTCAAGATGACAAACAATACCAAGCTTTAAGGGGGTGATAACTTCCGAGCATGGAAGTGTAGAGTGCTTTTCATTCTACAAGAGAATGATTTGGAGAATTATGTCAAGGAAGTGATTATAGAGCTAGAGGGAGAAGCAGACAAAGCAAGACATGAGAAGAACATGGTTAGGGCTAAGAGGATTATTGCTGATTCCGTCAAGGATCACTTAATTCCTCATATTTCATCCTTGAAGACACCCAAGGAAATGTTTGATGCTCTAACCAATCTATATGAAGGAAAGAATATCAACTAGAAGATGACCTTGAGAAATCAACGTAAGAATGTGAAGAGTCCATTTCCAAGTAGCGACAACAAAGCGAAGGGAATCTTGGATATTGTACACTCAGACGTATGCGGAGCAACATCATCAACCTCACTAAGCGGGTATGAATATTATGTCTCTTTTATTGATGGCTATTCTCGTAAAACTTGGGTTTATTTTTTGAAAACTAAGATGAAGTGTTTAGCAAATTCAAAGAATTCAAAGCCCTTGTGGAAAACCACACCTAAAAGAAGACTTAATGGTGGGGAATACATATCATAAGACTTCAAAAGATTATGCAGAGAATCTGGGATTAAGAGGGAGATGAGCACTCCCTATAATTCTCAACAGAATGGCGTAGCAAAAAGAAAGAATCGAACGATAATGGAAGCAGTGAGGGCTATGATCCATGATCAGGATCTATCAATGCACCTATGGGTTGAAGCAGCTAGAACTGCAGTATATGTGTAGAATAAAACATCTCACCGTGTATTTGGGAATAAGACCAGAAGAATTGTTTATAGGAGAGAAACTAGAGGTTAGTCACTCGAGGATATTTGGTTGTCTAGTATATGTACATGTTTGTTTCAAAGGGAAAGAGAACAAAGTTGGATCCTTCAGGCAAGAAGGGCATATTTGTTGGGTACAATGAAACATCGAAGGCATACTGTATATATATTCTAGTCTACAAGCAGAGATGGCACCTTCGATGAGGATGTAGCCTTTAGCGAATCAAGGCAGATTCGTTTCGAAGAAGTTCATGAGGAGCATGAAGCTTCTAGAATGAGGGTCCCATAAGAAGATATGGTTCCTGAAGATCACAACATGGTAGAACCACAAAGGCTTGTAGATTCACCTCGAGAGGTGGAATACACATTAGAGTAGACTAGCTTGGGCATGAGAGGCTATTCAAGATGTAGAGAGACATGGTGCTCTAGGTGTGACTTCTAGAGAAAGAAAGAGACCTCGACCATATTCCAACTATGTGGCTTTACTATGTGATATCATTAATGCAAAGCCTTTAAGTTATGAAGAAGCAATCGAGAAGAAAGTATGGAAGGAAGTGATGATCGAAGAGTACCAGTCGATCATGAAGAATGATGTTTGGGATGTGGTTCCGATACTAGAAGTGAAGTAAATAGTGTCTTCCAAATGGATCTACGAAATAAAGCATGCAACACGACAGTGTTGAGAAATACAAGGCGAGATTTGTGGCTTGTGGCTTCTCCCAGAAAGAAGGAATTAACTACAAAGAGACCTTTGCTTCGGTAGCAAGATACACTTCGATTAGAGCTATACTTGTGAATCGTGATAGCTGCAGTGATGAAGTGGAATGTACACCAGATGGACATGAAGACAACCTTCCTAAATGGTGTAGTAGAAGAAGTGTTTGTGGAGTATCCACTGGGATTTAAGACACGTGATAGGCAGACACATGTGTGCAAGTTGAAGAAGGCCTTGTACAAATTGAAGCAGGCACTGAGGACATGTTATGACAAGATTGATAGATTTTTGACGAGCTTGGGATTTACCAAGAGTAAAGCAGATTCCAACCATTACTACAAGGTTGAGAATGCGAGACCAGTGATATTACTACTATATGTAGATGATCTGTTTCTAACAGGAGATGAGGAGCTCATTGCAAAAACTAAGAAGAAGCTTCCCCTAGAGTTTGATATGAAAGATCTAGGTATGATGCACTACTTGTTAGGTTTAGAGGTGTCACAGAGTCCAGATGAGATTTTCCTTAGCCAAGGAAAATATGCTGTGGAGATTCTGAAGAGATTCGGGATGATGGACTGTAAGGCTATGGCTACACCGATGGCATCAAACTTGAAGTTGTTGTCTGATACTTCTTCAGAGACAGTGGATACCATAGTATACAAACAAATGATTGGTTTGTTGATGTATTTGACGAACACTAGACCTGATATATGCTTTGCAGTGAACACTTTTAGTTAGTACATGGTTGAGCCGAGACATGTTTACTTGATAGCGGCAAAGCATGTGATGAGGTACCTGAAGGGTACGCTTGAGTATGAACTTAGGTATGAGTTAGATTAGAAGATTAGCCTGCAAGGCTTTGTTGATTCAGATTGGGTCGATAGTGTCATAGACAGGAAGAGTACTTTAGGATGTTGTTTCAGTTTGGGATCATACATGATTTCTTGGTCCAGTAGGAAGCAAACTAGTGTGGCACTCAGTACAACCAAGGCAGAGTATATTGCAGTGTGTTCAACTAGCATTGAAGCAGTGTGGATTTGGAAGTTACTTGCAGGGCTGTTTAATCTTGAGTTAGAGGCGACTTGTATTTTTTGTGACAACCAAAGTTGTGTGAAATTGTCCAAGAACCTAGTGTTTCATGACAAGTCCAAGCATATCGAGATCAGGTACCACTACATCAGAGATATGGTACAGAAGGGAGCAATGAAGCTCCAGTATATTGCGACGAACGAGCAAACAACTGATGTGTTGACCAAGCCTCTGTTGAGACTAAAGTTTGAGTACTTCAGGGACAAGCTTGGCGTGATGCAGAGAGATGTCCCTTGTGAGAGGGAGGGATGAGTTCGATATACGATTTCGAGGATGTAGCTAATGATGTGATAGCAACAGGTAGTCATTTGCAGGCATACATTACTAGTCTCTCTGTATACTAGAGAGAGTGACCAACTCATGATGATTGGAGAGAGTGACCATCCTCGTGATGACTGGAGAGAGTGACCATAATTTTGTATGTGTATCTAGTCGAGTATGCGTATCCAATCGAGTTGTGTATCCAGTTAGAGCTAGTATGTGTGTGTGCACTGGAGAGAGTGACCATCTCATGATGACTGGAGAGAGTGACCATACTCGTGATGACTAGAGAGAGTGACCATACTGTTGTATGCATATCCAGTTGAGTATGCATATCCAGTCGAGTTGCCTATCTAGTGAACTGGAGAGTGTGACCAGCTTGTGATGATTGGAGAGAGTGACCATACTTGCGATGGTTGGAGAGAGTGACCATACGTGTGATGACTGGAGAGTGTGACCATACTTGCGATGGTTGGAGAGAGTGACCATACCTCTGATGACTAGAGAGAGTGACCATACTGTTGTAAGTGTATCCAGTTGAGTATTCGACGAATCTATATTGAAGAAGTTACTGGGTTTTCTTCCCTTTAAGGGTTTCCTAGAGGAGAAACTTTTGTGTCTCTTTTGTATGCTGTGCTTGTCTTTCTTTCATTGGTCCTATTGCTTGTTATTGTGATATAGTAGAATTGTTTAAAGATCTAATATAACTACTATTCAAGTGCAAATTCTAACACTCGATAGGTCTCAACTCTTAATGTCTAAAATGCAGTTGTTGTTCCATTACACAACTGAAACTTCCTTTGCCATTTATTTCACATCTACATATTTTTTTTATCTTTCACCAGAGTGTCTAAATTCTGAACACATCTTTATGTAGGACAGCGCTATCTTTGGGTGTTTGGAGGTTTTGAGAAACAATCTACTCCCTGAGATGTGTTTGTTATCACTCGAATCCATCTTGGGATTTCTCGACGGAAAAAAAATGTTTATTTATGCTTCTGTGGGCACATATAATGATGCACATTTCATGTGGGTTTTGATTTAGATCCTTCAGTTGCCTCATGGGCTATCTAGCTATCAATATAGCTCGTGTGCTTATGTAGCCTCTACCTGCAACTGTACCTTTCTGCTGAACTGTTCTTTTGTCAAGGTCTTGGAGAACTCGTTCCAAGGTACAAAATCTAACAAAGTTGAGGTCTGTAATGTAAAAGTGAAAAAACCAAATCCAACCATTATAATAAAAACTAATATAAAAAGAACACATCATAATAATTAAATAAACCACCATAGATGACCTTAAAGGCTTAACCCCTATCTTTTAAGCACTGAGTTTCTTTTTTTCCTTCTTGGTGTGTAATAGATCTGTGGTTAAAATGAATCTATGCTTGTGTAGGAATATTGTACCCAATGTGTTTGGTACGTACATGTATATTGGATCCTTAATATTTTTTTATTATCAAACTTTGATTATCGCGATGGAGTTTGGTGGGTTGATCCTGCTTGCAATGCAATGCAAGTTCTTTTGTGCTCTACTTGCTTGTCCAAGAAACTGCATCTGAACCCCGATTACACATATATTCTGAGGTAGATTTACTATTGTCTTGTGGTCCTGTCCAATCATCATCTTTATATTTAGTAAGTTGAAAGTCACCATCTTTGCTATATTTAATGCGATAATCAATTGCTTCGTTCACATATCTTAGGATCCTCTTTGTAGCATTCTGGTGCGTTATCTTGGGTGAATGCATAACCTTGCCACAATGGTCACTGAATAATTCAAGCATGGTCTTGTGTTGGTCAGAGATATCAAGCTGTCACAAGTTGTCTATATATGGTTCCATCCACAATCTGAGAAGTAACCTTCACTGATAACTTCAAACCTGTCTTCACAAGTGTAAATGATAGCTTGCAATCCACAATCTCAAATTTTTGAAGAAACTCCCTTGTATACCTGCTTTATGAATTGAATATGTTTTCTTCATTCTGCTACTCATTCTGGCCTAAGAAGTAAAGCATAGGGCACAAATCTGTCATCTAAAAGGCACTTTAAAGATTTTTCTTCACTTGTTGGATTTTGTCTTTCCAACTTACTGTAATGATCAAGTCATCCACAAAAGCAAAACATATTACCACATCATTCGCTCCCATCTACAAATAAAAGTTAGAATCCGAAGGACTCTCTTTGAATCTTGCCTCTTTGAGAAATTCATCAATCTTTCTGTACCAAGTCCTAGCAGGTTGCTTCAGTCTATACAAGGCCTTGGTCAATTTGTGCACAGTTTTCTTTTTCTTTGATTGCATGACATTGAAGTTGTTCTATCTAGAATCCTTCTATGGATCTCCATTAAGGAAGGCACTCTTGACATTCGTTCGATGCACCAGGCAACCAAGTTTTTCTGCTAAAGCAAGTGATATCCTGATTCTGATCATCTCTGAGTCAATCCCTTCTTTATGTGCAGACCCCTTTGTGAGAAGTCTAGTCTTGTACTTCTTAATATTTCATTATCCTTATATTTATGTAGATCCATCTGCATCTAATAAGTTTTTTCACAAGGGGTAAGTTCACAGATTACCAAGTCTTGTTCTTCATGAAGGAAGAGTGTTCCTGATCCTTGGTTTTTTCCCATTTCTTTTGGTTTCACCTTTGAAGCCTCTTCATAATTATTTGGTTAATGAAAACTTGGGATTGTTACCATCAAGTTAAAGTTTACCTTGTGCTTCATGCTCCTAGTCTTCACTCCACTATAACTAGGACTTTCATCCAACTTAGAGTCTTGAGAGTCTTTTTCTTGCCCAAACTGGCTTCTTCTTTGATGGACTTGAGTTTGTACTTGACTCAATGAAAGAATATAAATAGGGAGTCGCCCTCCTCATTTGTCACACACTTCACTTGCTCTCTCATTTGCGCCTTAGGAGAGAGAGGAAGAGGAGGGACTGAGAGCTGCAAACATACTGTTCTTGGGTTATTCTATCTTGTCATCTTATCTTTGTGACAGAACTATTATGAGGAAGTTTGTGGGGTTTTCTCCTTTATGGTTTCTCTGATGAAAATTTCTGTGTCTTGTGTATCTTTGATGTATTGTTGTGCTTGTTATTCTTTCAGATAAATATCCGAAGTAAAATAACTTAGAAAAACTAACATGGTATCAGAACCACTCTGAAAGAAGGCATTATGCAGCAGAAGTACAACTACAATGGCAGCTACTTGAAATTAGGGTTTTATGCTTGAAAACCCTAGAAGACTAAATCTAGTTATCTTGGCACGTTCACTATAACTCGAGATTGGAGAAGGCTCAGGAGCTGAAACTTTTACATGTCGAAGAAATCTTGCTGTACCTTGTGTGAAAGTTTCAGCCTCAGATTCGCTATAATTCAGGAGATATGATTCCTCCAAATTAGGGTTCCATCCTCTGCCAGAATAGTCATAAACATGTGACCTAAGGAGAATTTCTATATCTCGAGCTAGGAAGGTCCAAATGAAATTTCGCAAGATGTGGCAGGTAGGGCACAGACTGTAGTCTCTGTGGTCTGCTTTTCAGACCCCGAATGTGAAATAGTGACATGTGGCAATCCATACAAGTTCGCTATGCTGAACAGTCCTCAAAACAGTCACCTTGGGAAACTCAACATAAGTCCAACTTGGAGAATCCAATTCTGCTCTAACCTGTGGGGTTGGAAAGAAGATAGACAAGGCTACCTTAGTGCGAAGTTTCAGACCATGAGGAGCAGAGACTTCAGAGATACAACATAATCAATATCATACAATTCTGTAGAAGAAATTGGAGAAACCAGGGCTTCCTGTTTTGGGAGCTTCACACCACTGTTTTCAAAAAATGAGTACATTGGACAACTCGCCTTGAAGAGGTGCATCTTTTTGTCTAATAAGAAGTTTGAAATTCCAAGTTTGGAAAATTACAGTTCTTTGACAAACCCTAAATTAGCAAGCTTCGGAACCAGGTCGGACACCTCAAATCGGTAAGATCTAAATCCTTGCTATTTCCATTTGAGGTTGTCATTTCAAAATGACTAATCACACCCAGCTTGATGATAAGCTTGGTGAAGTTGACAAATTTCGAGCATGGAAGTATAGGATCTCCCTGATCCATGAAGAAAATTTACTTGGATCAGTATATCAGTAAGGAAGTTCTACGAGCCCGAGGGAGATGAGGCTAAGGCTAGAGCCAAGAGAATCATTGCAGATTCTATTTAGGATCATTTCATCCCTCATATGTCATCCTTGAAGACACCAAAGGAAGTGTTCGATGCTGTGACGAAGCAATCGTAGAAGAAGAGATTGTTATAATCACTTTGAATGGCCTCCCAAGATCATGGGATTCATTCATTCAAGGAATGTGTGCGAGAAGGAAGTTGATTACCTTCAACAGACTTTGGGAGGAGTGCACACAAGAAGAAGTTCGACTCATAACAAGAGAAGCGAAGATGGAAGCAATTGAATATCAAGCTCTCACGATTCAAAGAAGATTCCTCAAGCGATGAGGAATATGTAGTCTAATCCAGAAGGATTCAACTCATGAAGAAGCTCTTATCCATCTCAGCATTTGGATAAGAAATGATGCAGTTGTGAATGAAGAGGATGATGAAGCAGAAGACTCCAGGACATAAGGATCAAGAAGGAGTCTACCCACCAAACAAACAAAGATAAGTGTTCAATTGTCATTTCATGATATTGTTTGGTTGTGCATTTGTTTATATTCAGTTGATGTATTATGCATGTTTGTGTGTTTGCATTTATACTATTGAATTGCACATGATGGGTAAGAAGTCAATGATGTTGTACAACATTCCATTGCTACTTATTTAGATTGAAACCTCTTTGATGACATATTAGGAGTAGTACACACTCTTAATAACATTGGGGTAGAAGGCATCTAGAAGTTACTGTATGTGTACGGGATATGGATGAATGTTGTAGCATTGGCTAAGATAGTTGCATGACTATGTGACATATATTTGTCACTATTAATATGTTTTGGAAATTATGAGATGTTTCTAATCATGCAACTGAACTTGACTTGTAGATCATTCCGAAGAACAAGTAATGATAGTTCAGAAGAGGAACTTGAAGCTCCCCGGGTCAGAGACACCGTGGCGAAAGAAAGCTTCAAAGAATATAAAGAGAACGGTAGATCCACCTCGAGAGATGAAGACCATCTTGGGCACGAGAAATCATCCAAGATGAAGAATAGCTTGACGAGGCTTCCAAAGAAAGTAAGAGACCTTAGACACACTCCAGTTATGTGACACTGTTGAGAGACATTATTGATGCAAATCCTTTCAGCTATGAAGAAGTAGCGAAGAAGAAAGGGAAGGCGACTATGATCGAAGAGTACCATTTGATCAAGAATAATGATGTCTAGGATGTGGTTCTAAGACCTGAAGGGAAGTTCGTAGTGTCTTCCATATGGATCTACAAGATATAGGATGCAGCAGATAGTAGCATCGAGGGATACAAGGCAAGATTCGTAGCACGGGGCTTCTCACAGAAAGAAGGCATAGACTATGAGGAGACATTTGCACCAGTTGTGAGGTACACTTCCATTAGATCCATACATGCAGTTATGAGATGGGAGATACACCAACTGGATATCAAGACAGCATTCTTGAATGGTGTAGTCGAGGAGGAAGTGTATGTAGAGTAGCCACTGGGAGTCGAGACACATGACAGGCAGACTCGTGTGCAAATTAAAGAAGGCCTTGTACGAGCTCAGAAGGCACCCATGGAATAACACATACAGTTACATGAGGAGCTTGAAGATCACGTAGAGTGATGAAGATCTTAACCTTTGCTACAAGGTTGAAGATGAAAGCCTATAAAGGACGACAAGCTCACAGAATGGTGCAAGAGGAACTTTTCAACAAAGTTCAAGATAGGGGATCTTGGTATCCAGTGACCTTAGATGGATACATAGAAGATCAGTAGCAGAGGAAGCTACTTGTCACTCCAGTACAGAATGTTTTGATACATAGAGTACAAAATGCAGAGAGAGGATGATCCTCCACTTAAGAGGGAGTGACTGCAGAAGATCCTCAAGTTGGACATGGTACGATAGGATTGACAACTTACTGATGTGCCTAGGATTTACTGAGAGTAAAGTGGATTCCAAGCTTTACTTCAAGGTTGAAGGCAGAAGACCAGTGATGCTCCTGTTATATGTCGATGACCTATTCCTGACAGGAGAGGATGAACTCATTAAAGATGCAAGGAGGAAACTTGCCACCGAGTTCAAAATGAAAGACCTAGGGATGATGCACTACTTCTTAGGCATGGAGGTGTAGCATAATGAGGATAGGATTTTCCTTGGTCAAGGAAAGAATGTAGTGGAGATTATGAAGAAATTCAGAATGCTGGACTGCAAGGCAATAGCCACAGCTATGGCATTGAACTTGAAGCTGCTGTGTGATGCATCATCAGAGTCGGTTGATGCCAAGATATAACGTTAGATGATTGGATCATTAATGTATATGATGAATACGAGATCAAACATATGCTTTGCTGTGAACACCCTAAGCCAGTTTCTGACGGATCCGAGACATGTTCACCTGGTTGCTGTAAAGCATGTAGTGAGGTACCTGAAGGGTACAATTGAGTATGGGCTCAAGTATGATACGAATCAGAAGACTAACCTGCACGGTTATGTTGATTCGGATTGGGCAGGGAACGCCACTGAGAGGAAGAACACCTTGGCTTACTTCTTCAGTTCGAGATCCAGTATGATCTACTGGTTTGGTAAGATGCAGTCCTGCATGGCGTTGAGTACAGTCGAGGCAGAATATGTTGCCGCTTGCTCGACTAATTGTGAGAGAGGAACAATGAAGCTCTAGTATGTGATCTAGATCGAGGCTCCTCGAAAGAGGGAGATAAATTCTAGCATAGTTGGAGATACAGGTTATCCGAGTGTAAAAGTCCTGGCAAAGTTCGTAGGTTGCTCTGATGTAATCAATCTTGTAAGTTGTCCTCGGATGTAATCAGTCCTGGCGAAGCTCGCAGGTTATCCTTGGACGAAATCAGTCTTGATGTGATTCTATGCTAGAAATAGCCAGAGTGAAGTTCGAGTACTTCAGAGAAAGACTTGGTGTGATCCAGAATGAGATCTCTTGAAAGAGGGAGTGAGTCTTGGCAAAGCTCATAGGTTATCCTTGGATGTAATAAGTCCTAATATGTTTCTATGCTAGGAATAGCGAGAGACCAGAATACACAGATGCATGATATCTCACATGGGAAATGAGACAGGTTGTCCAAGCGAGAAAAACCTTGGTCAAGTAGGATGCTCGGATGTAATTAGTCCTGTAGGTTGTCTGAGTGTAGATATGAGTCCTGACGTGATATGCAGGTTACTCAGACGTACTCTGTCCTGAGACTGGTTATCTGAATGTAAAAAAGAGCCCTGGTGTGGTACGCAGGTTATTCGGATGTATTAAGTCCTATGGGTTGACCGAGTGTAAAAAGAGCCCTGGCGTGGTACACAGGTTACTCGGATGTAATACGTCCCGAAGGTTGTCTGAACGAAAAAGATCCTGGACGCAGGTTGTTTAGATGTAATAAGTCCTTGAGGTTGACCTAGAACGTAAAAGTCTTGATGTAGCAGGTTGTTTAGTCGTAATCAGTCCTTACATATATATCTATATATGTGTGTGTTCCCATGTTGGAGATGATAAGGTCACAAAGCACGTGAGGTGCATCTAGGTGGTTCTCCTTTACTGGTAGAACGCAGGTTGACCGTGGAGAGACGTAATGGATTGAGTGTGCTCCTAGAAGGTTCTCACATAGTGGTAGATGTAGGATTGTCTTGGTGACATCTTGACATGTTTCTATGTTGATAGAACGAAGGTGGTCTACATTTGGGTTGTGGTCTGTGTGCTTTGTTTTGTTTTGTGCAGGACAAAAGAGATGATCTGGATACGAAAAAATAAAGGTAGGAAACGCAGGTTATTGCTGTGGCAATGTAAAGAAAGTCCTAGACTGTACCTACGTGATGACGACCAGATGTTGGTAGGAAACAAAGGTTATTGTAGTGGCAATGTAAAGAAGGTCCTGGGCTGTACCTACACGATGATCTGATACGACGAGAAGACGGTAGGAGACACAGGTTATTGTAGTGGCAATGTAAAGAATGGTCCGGGTCTATACCTACGCGATGGCTTGCTCATGGATATGATGAAGACGTGGATGAGGTCTAGGCCTACAACCATCATGAAAAAGGGCTGGCTCTGTAGAAATTTCCTATGACGGATAGATGCGACAGATTGGACAAGATGAGGACAATGGCAACAACAACGATGATGACTCATTGACGATGACTAGATGTGTTGATGACTGTGGCGAGAGAATACCTTCCTAGTTAAGAGGGAGTGTTGTTGTAATTGTAACTTCATAATATATTCTGATGTATATTACTATTGTATATTGTTGTACCCCCATCGAAGATGTGTGTTCCTCCTTTCGGGATGTCATCATTGTGTATTGTCACTGAGGTAAACCCCCCGTTGTAAGTCGGGGCAACAGTCCCCAGGTTAAATAAAGGAAAATGTATTTATGTGTATTCTTAGGTAGGCCAACTCCATAGGTAACTTGGCCAACCTAGTGGTTGAGTTAACAACTCAACGGAAGAATATAAATAGGGAGGCGCCCAACTCATTTGTCACACACTTCACTTGCTCTTTCATGTGCGCCTTAGGAGAGAGAGGAAGAGGAGGGACAGAGAGCTGCTGCAAACATATTGTTCTTGGGTTATTCTATCTTGTCATCTTATCTTTGTGACGGAACTATTCTGAGGAAGTTTGCAGGTTTTCTCCTTTATGGTTTCCCCGATAAAAATCTTTGTGTCTTGTGTATCTTTGATGTATTGTTGTGCTTGTTATTCTTTCAGATAAATATCCTAAGTAAAATAACTTAGAAAAACTAACACATTGGGTATGGAGTACTTAGACTCATCCTCTCTAGGATACATGTCAAACATATCTCAGTTCACCAAAAAATTCTTTGCCTCTTGGTCATATAGCCAGTAGGCCTTCTTATCATTGGGTCCAATAAAGATGCATGTAGTGACTTGTGATCAAACTTCCTTTTTTTTCTTCATTAGAAACGTGGTCGTTGGCAGTACATCCAAAGATCCTGTAGCGCCCTCTTGGCATCACTTATTTGAATTTTTCCTCGTGATTTTTTTTTTCTCTGTTGTCCTTTTCTTGCAATTGGGCTTAATAGATTTGGTGTCTTCTGTGCTCAATCAAATTGTTCTTAGTAGTTGTTTCTTGTTTCTTGGAGTTCTATGCTTAAAAGCCACTGCATAGTTCATAATGACTAAAGTTTGGATCCTATATCTGTATCAGTGAGGGCCTCATTTATATGATCACAACATTTGCTAGTTGTTATGCATGTTCTTAGTAGTTGCTTCTTGTAGTGATCAAGTGTCAGTAGAATTGGAGTTCTATGCACAAAAACCATATTGCATAGTTCATAATAACTTTAAGTCTAAGTCACAGGACACGTCTTAAATGCCTCCGTGTCCCGTATTTTGCGTGTCGGACACGAAAACGGCCCTAATATGTGTTGGACACGAAAATTTGCGTCTCCAAAAATCGGGACACGATCTGGCACGTGTCGGACACGTGCCCTGAGCGTGTCCCGATTTTTGGACACGTGTCCTATAAAAAATGAATTTCGGGCATATAAAGGGTACGTTTTAAAACATTTTCTGTGGTTTCACACATGTTTAAAGGGTACGTTTGCAAAAATTGCAGCCTGTTCTTTCACCTTTTGCTGCCCTATAACCTTCCGCCAAAGATGACGTAAAGATCATAAAAGGGTTAGCAAAAGACAGGTTACACTCTTAACAAAAGCACTTCAGCACTGTTTAGCAAAGATTGGCATAGAGGATTGTATTTGTTACTGTTTACATGCTACAGGAGTTGTATATTAGACCTGCAAAAACAATTAACAAAGATTAATATGCATGTTGGATTAATGAATTAAAGCCTTTTTTGGATGTTACTGCTAGTAGTTGTGAATGGTGGAATTGATTGATGCTTATGCCATATTAAATACTGTTACTGATATAAAATACTGTTGCTGCTGCTATACTGTTCACTTTTGCAATGACTGTCGTACAAACTTAGTGCTGATATGAATGCATGTTATGAACAATAGTACTGTTGGAATATACTCGACTGCCAAACCAAATGGATTCTGGATATTGCTAGGTTGTAATGAGATTTAACTAACTTGCTTTATCGTATTCACCTTTACACAAAGTTTGATATACTTACTTGCAACTATCATATTGAATGACATCATTACTTGGAAATTGCTAACCTATGTGCAAGTCATAAGTAACCTACTGATTTCTTCCAAGTCATAGAATTAATATGCAAATGCATTGATTGGACTGTTCATGCACATATTAAAGGCTGATCCTAAGTGTTAAATGATATATGGTTTACAAACTAACTTGTGCATGTTAATTGCTTGTCTTGGAAGGTTGCAAGAATATTTTACGTAAAATTGGATATACCCATAACAACCTATTGTTTGACATTCACACATCCATCTTTAAACTAGTGCCAAGTTGAACTTACGCTTAATATGTCTTCTTCATTCTCTGTTTGACTCCATAAAGCACTGATCTATACTTGAGGTTATGGAAGGTATTTGGTGTGATTATTGACAGGAACTGAGATAAGGGCTCTCCCCTTGGAGGTCAAAACTCTCCAAAGAATTTAAAGGAATGTGATTGAGGTGACATTGGGTCACATCTTCTGCTCAACTTCAATGATATTATGATTCAAATTTCAGATTGATGTATAGACTTCTAGTTTTTAAAAAATGTGGTATATTTAAAAATTAATATATATATATTTAAGTTTTTAATATATATATATATATATAAATTTAAAATTATATATATATATATGAAACATGTCCTTCGTGTCCTGTTTCCGGGGTCGTCGTGTCCCGTGTCGAATACTCGTATTTTCATGTCCTCCGTGTCCCGTGTTCTCGTGTCATGTGACTTAGCTTTAAGTTTGGTTCCTCTTTCTATAGAGGACCTCATTTATATGATCACAACATTGGCTAGTTGCTATGCATGTTCTTCCATAGCAACTATATTCGTGTTCTTGCTATTCAGATTTTGTGTTATAGTCCTGAAGCCAAAAAATTATGCCTAGAGGGTTTACTACACTCTAGTTCTCGTTTTAGGGTTTTCTAGTCTTTCCATCTAGGGCGAACTGTGGGTATCAGTCTCTTTTACCATGATATCTCCAGCAGTATTTCCTTCTCTATGCAGCATGCTGCATCTGTGTTTGGCAGTAGTGTACACTGAGGTGCAGTGCTTATACACAAACTTGTGGTATGATGGTTTAAATTTATATAATAAGTTTTAGGGAGTAAACTCAAGTTTTACTATCACAATTACATCAACTATAAATCCAAATTCTGTGTCTTTACTGGACTGTGCATAACAAATCACAAAAGTACAGAATCAAATTTCCATCACATTACTTTTTCTCATCATTTTTTAACTATAAGAAAGGAGCTAAATTGATACGAGTAATTGGAAGGATGAAACTTAAACATGTAATTTCAAGGTAAGTCCACAAAGTGCTTTTACACTTCAAGGCAAATCCATAATACAAAATTGTAAGTGCTATCGTGCAACTTTCAGTGAGTACAACAATGTTATAACTTGAGAAATATGAGGGAGATAAAAGAGGAAATGCATTGATGTATGACCAACCTGACCAAGGGGGACCAGAATTGTGTGGATGTTTATTCACCCAACCATAGGACCTTATCTGTAGGTCCAACCTCGACCCAGTTTTTTTTTCGCAACCACCTACAAATTGTACCCAATACAACATGACAGCAACAATGCAGGCAAGCCTGTAACATTTACCAAGTACCCAATATATTCAAATCAGTTCCAATCAACACAAAGCCTCTTAGCAACTTCACGGACTCATTTCATGCCACACTAACCAAAGTGCTATTCAACCCAAGGGTGTAAAATACTAGGCAATACAGCGAAATTTCATTCTGAAATGAATCCCAAGGTTGTAGAAAAGTGCCATTTGAAAACTGATTCAGGTTCTGCTGCAGGAAAGAATGATCTGCAGAATGATATCTTCGTCTGAGAAAGTTTCAGACTGAATGGAAGAAGTTGGATCAACATGCTTCACAAAACTTGATTCTGGGCAGGGCTGTAAAGCCAAATTTTGGAATGAAGTCAAGGTTGGTACAGGGCCTAATCATTAAGCCTAATGGTGTTAGATTGGAATCCCTCGAGGTGACTAGATCTAGACTCTAGAGGCCATGATCTATTGATTTTGATGTCAATTGATACACTCAAGAAGATGAAAGAGAGCAAGTTTGCAAGTATGAGAGGAGATTGCCGGCACTATATATATATATAAACAAACAAACAAATGTGGGGAGACATCCCTTGGATCCCTCCATGAGGTTTTCCTTGGAAATATATATATATATATATATATATATATATATATATATATATATATGAAAGGAAAACCTCGTGGAGGGACTGAAGGAATGTCTCCCCATATTTGTTGATGGCATCCCTAGTAAACACATTGATGTAGACTATTGCGCTTCACCCATGGGAATTTGAATTAAGGCCCTGCTTGCATGGAACTAGCCAAATGCCCAGCAACATTAGCTACAACTGGTTAAGCTAACACCTTGGGCATCGTTCACCTTACAGAGAAACCCAACAGATGCTTTCCCACATTTGTGGATGGCATCCATAGTAAACCTGTTGGCATAGACTAATGTGCCTCACCTAGGGGGATATGAATGAGTCACCCGCTGGCATTAAACTAGCCAAATACCCAGCAACATTGGTGATAGCCAGTTGAGCTATTCCCTTCGGCTTTGTTTTTGTATATATAGAAAGTATAAATGATATACAATGAAGCTTCTAGAGGAATGAAGCTCCTAAGAGAAGAGACGTACAAGGAAGCTTTTAGGAGAAGGCAGCTTCTAAAGTACATAGAGAAGGTGTACAATACATATGCATATAAAATAAAACACAATAATTGATGTATACCTAAGGAAAATCTCCTCTTTTTTTTCCCATTCACCGGATTTCTTGCATTACTTTATGTTTACCTACCTTCTGGAAAGAAGAGTGCTTTGATGTTGCAGTCCAAATTATTGTTATGTTTTGTAGGAAAGTGTGTTAAACAATCCTTTCTTGTGGGCAGACACCAATTTGGAAACACATTTTTAAGTATATTCTTGTCTATCTTTTAATAAAGGGAAATGACTTTGATATAGTACGAAGGATATGGAGTACCTGATGTAAGACAAAGAAACATAACCAGATTGTAACAGCTAATTGAAAAATTTACCATGTTTATGTCTACTGTCAAGACCTTGTTCAGTTTTCTGGAATTCAGTTTTTGAACTATGCAAAGTTAGTATTATTAATTGATTTAACGGACTATGTTTTTTCATGTGAAAGAGTACCTGATGTAAGACAAAGAAACATAACCAGATTGTAACAGCTAATTGAAAAATTTACCATGTTTATGTCTATTGTCAAGACCTTGTTCAGTTTTTGAACTATGCAAAGTTAGTATTATTAATTGATTTAACGGACTATGTTTTTTCATGTGAAAGTATAAATTTTCTGATTTTTTAATCTCCTCCAAATGAGGTATATGACACCATTCTTTGGCTTTGGTACATCATCCAGTTGTACAGAAAAAATTGGCACCTGGAGAAGTGCTTGTTGTTGATGCAGCATGTGTTTTTGCTATGTCAAGCACTATAGACTTGCACATCAAATATGCAGGTTCTGCAAGGCGTGCAGTTTTTGGGGTGGGTTCTGGATTACCACGTTTAATAATTTTAGGTGCATTTGCAGTTGCACTAATATGAAGTTGATTTGCACTAAATGTAAAGAATTTTTTTGGCAGGGGGATGGCCTCTTCACTGCCCAACTTACAGGTCCTGGCATTGTTTTCATCCAGAGTTTACCATTTCATCGCCTGTCTCAAAGAATAGCACGGTAAGTCGTTTCTGGTATTCTGGCATGACTCAGCTATTATGCTTGTATGACTTGCCTTACACCAACGCTAAGCAGTTCGTCTTCCTTTCTCAAGTGCTGATAAAAAATTTGTGCAAGACAGGGCAGTTACATCTCCAAATGTCCGTGATAATCCACGATTCTTTATTCAAATTGGTATATTTTTCTTTTTGGCATACATCATGATCGTATCATCTTTGCTTATAACTGATGTGTGATGTTGGAAGTGAGGAAAACCTATTCCTTAGGTGCATTTGGAAAATCAACATTCCTGTTTGAGCTGTTGTGCTCCATATACAGAAAAATATATTGTTTCAGCTATATCCAAGGTTTTGATGTATATCAGTCAGGTGGCCTGATAAAACTCTGGAGGAAATTCTTTTCCCATTCTCAGGGTACCTTTGATATGGAGGCTGTGTTTACTTGATTACACAAGTGCAGACACTAGGCAGTAATGGAATTTTCAAAAGATTGGTAACATGCACCTCCTGGTTACAGGCATGGATTTGTAGTTGGACAATGGAGGCCTTAACGGTGATCTGATTTATTTTTTATTTTTGATGTCTTCGGATGAAAGGATACAGGCAGTGAGTAGTATTTTTTTTGAATTTAGAGGATACCATGTACATTAGGCATAAAATTGTTATCTAGCTGCAATGCATTTCTGAAATTCTTTCAGTGAAGGTATGAGTTATGCTTTTTTCCCAAATGTTGCCTACTTCACCCAAATTCATTTTCCCATTGCCAATTTTCAATGAAGGCATATTCCATGCACAAATTACAAATTGCTGACTTTCAACAAGATGTGATATGATTTGTACCTTGTTTTTGAAATGTCATTAATGGTGTTTTTCAATTTGAAAGCAATACTGGTAATGTGATTTCCCCCCAGTATGGAGGAGATGTTGTCATAGCTCTACAGCCCAGTATGGAGGAGATGTTGTCATATAACGTAGCGTAAAGCGTAACGTGATGTACCAAAAATAAAAAAGTAATTAAAATTTTTTATGTCGACTTATAAAATAAAAAATGAAAACCATTTAAAAAGTAATTAAAAAAATCCATATCCGCTCATAAAATAAAAATTTTAAACCAAATAAAGTCATTAAAAAAATTAAAACTAAATAAAATGTCATTAAACAAAATTTAAAAGCAAATAAAAAGTCATTAAAAAAATCCGTTTTGATTAATAAAAAAAAAAAAACAATAGATCCATCTTAAAACTGGATCCATCAAGCACGGAGAGGGATCAAATTTCACGTGAAAAATTTAAGTTAAAAAAAATAACACCTCAAGAAATTGGATGCTTCTCGGTGCTTGATACTATGCTGGTCGCTTCTCAGTGGTTTAAGATGGATCTATGCTGGTTGGTTCTCAGTGAAAGAATCTATAAAGTTAAGGCTGAATTATTTACCTTGTGTCATACCAATGTTGAAGTGCATGGCTAATGGTTCTATACCAATGCATATTCAAAATCTTTCAAAAGCAAGTGTGGTATTTTTTCAGAAGCAACATGGGTAATTTTGTAAAATATATTCCTTGTTAAGTTGAAGCTTAATGGTGCATATCTTATTGAGGATTTCATTCCACATGTATACTAAGACTACTACTATCTCTTAATATAGAGGCACTATTTACTTAAAAAAAACAAGGTGGGCCATTTTATGCCCATATGCCCTTATAATTAACAAAAAAATTCTACCTTGTATAACGTTTTGGAATGTGACTAGATTGAATGTGTGCAGTCATTGAGGTTATTTCCTATATATAGTGCAATGGAGTGCTTGCTGATTGACTTGAACAACATTTTCCATTCTAATAGAAGATTGTAATGAATGCAAATTAGATATGATTGGAGACTCCTTTCCTTTCACAGGTTAAGATTGTAATGAATGAAAATTTGAGATGATTGGAAACTCCTTTTCTTTCATAGGTTGTGCGTTATTGCATCCTTTTCAAGATTTCAATTTACAAAAGACTATATTATGCTCGTAGTTTAGTATGAGGCTGAGAAGCTTTAAATTGGAAGTGCATGAGTTGTTTGTATAGAATTTCAAATCAGGTGTTTTCAAATCAGGAAGACGTGTAATTTTGTGCTGAACGTGGAGATGACATGTGGCACTTAAATAAAATAATAAAATATTAAGTAGACGGAAATTTAACAATGTCGGCCTTGACCTAAAGTTCAAAACATATATGAGGGAGAAGTGTAATTAAGTATTCAATGTGGAGCATGCGACACTTTACTAAAATAATGAAATATTAAGTAAATTTTTTTTTTACAATACCGGTCCTAACCTAATGTTCAAACCCAAAGAGATTCCAAGTAATTACAAAAAAAATAAAATAATGATACTCGGAACTTCTTGCTATGTGGTCTTGGAGTTTAGCGATCATTAAATTAGGATTTACATACGAGGGATTTGAGCACATGCTAGAGATTTACATATTAAACCACTTTAGATCCTTCTAAACCCTACATTATGGATCACATGCCTTGAGTGCAAGCTTTTCCTCAAATTTTGCAATTTAAAAAAAGGCTTGCACCTCAAGGGGTTTGATCATTCTTGGTGCTTGGTAGATCCGGAGTTAAGATGGATCTATATTGGTTAGGCCCGCAATAATTTATGTATGGACATTTTGTAAACATTTTATCGCTATCATATTGTAAAGGGTAATAGAATCATAGTGTTTTCAGAGTATAAAACCCTTTAGCTCATTCATGTTGTTAGAGCATTATTCCACCTTAGTACCATGGTCATACACCTAGGACACATTTTCATTAGTCTCATGCTTATGTTATATGGTCCAAAATTAGGTTGTGTTGGTCAATCTTGGTTCCTTTGGTGTTTTGGACTTATAAATGCACCCAAGCTCCTTCATTTGATCATTTTGGCTACACACGCGACCCTCATTAATGTATTTAGTGTTTGTGTCAACATTCCACTCAAGCAAGCTCACAACTCGAAATTGGAGGATGCCTTCACTGGCAGAGTTCATTGAGTCACTGGCTCAAGAAAAAGACAAGTTGGTGCAAATGGGTACCATCAAATCCACCAAGGATCAATTCCTTGCTGTAGGAGTTTCGAATCTATCCAAAGGCAAGAAGAAAGCTAGAGATTCGAAGCAGCAAGAGAAGAAGAAGTAGGAGAAGCCCAAATCTTTAGATGGGATTTTGATTCCTAGCAAGAACAAAGAGAAGAAGAAGCAAGAGAAGACAGAATGCACTTATTGTCACAAAGGTTGGCATCCAGAGATTGCATGCATGAAGAAAACCATTGACATTATGGCGCAACTCCTTGAGAAGAACAACATCCCACTGCCAGAAGGCACACGAAAGAAAGAGGGAGGTTCAAACTCAGAGAACAAGGAAAGATGCCATGCTTTGGTTGCTGGATCTTCAAGCTCTTCTTCCTTCATCATAGATTCAGGTGCCTCCATGCATATGGCTTCCATGCATGATTCTTTTTCATCCCTACATCCTTATAGTGGTCCATCCATCCTCATGGGTGATGATTTAGAAATCCAAGCCAAAGGGATTGGCAGGATTGATCTTGAATATGGGTACTTCAACAGTGTGTTGTTTGTGCATGATCTTGCAGCAAACCTACTCTTTGTCTATCAAATGACACACACATGTACATCCAAGAGAGTAACATTTACTCAAAATGATGTGGAGATCTCAGAAATCTCTACAGGTCAAGTTGTTGCAGTGGGTTTTGTTGACCATGATTCGAGAATGTACAAACTCTCTCACTTCCCTCCATACTCCCAAGGGAATGCGCTCCTGTCACATTCCAATGAGACAAGCAAGTTGTGGCATGAGAGATATGGTCATCTCAACTACAGGTACCTCCAAGCATGAAGCAAGGAAAACATGGTTGAAGGGCTTCCTACCATCAAGTTTTCCAACGACACATGCAAAGGGTGTGTAGTGGAGAAACATGCTGAGCGCAAATATGAGAAAGGAAAGGCAAGGAGGGCTGTCCAAGTGCTTGATATGATCCATTCAAAACTCATAGGGCCTCTTCCCACACCCTCATATGGGAATTCAAGATATGCGTTGACTTTCATAAATGATTTCTCAAGGTACTGCTGGGTGTGTTTTCTCAAGCTAAAATCTGAAGTTTTTGTGACTTTCAAAGTGTACAAAGCTTTAGTTGAGAATGCATGTGGGAATAAGATCAAGGTTTTTAGGACTGACAATCGTAAGGAGTATGTCAACAAGAATTTGCAGCATCTTTGTGAATAATGTGGCATCCAATGCAACATTCTGTGCCCTACACACCACAACAGAATGATGTTGCAGAGCGCAAGAACAGAGCTCTCAAGGAGATGGTTACATGCATGATGGAAACAAAGGATTTGAATCCTAAGCTATGGGATGAAGCTATTAATTGTGTATCATATGTTCAGAACATAGCTCCACACAAAGCATTGGATGACAAAACTCCATTTGAGGCTTGGAGTAGTCACAAGCCCAATGTTTCTCATTTCAACATTTTTGGCTCAAGGGCTTGCGCTAGAATTCCTCTCGAGAAGAGAGGCATTGAAACTTCAAAGAAAGGAGTCCATTATGGTTGGATATGATGAAGATGCAAAGGGATACAAGCTCTTTGATCCCTCATCTCAGAAAACATTCATCGAAATGAGAGTACAGTTTGAAGAAGAGCCCATGCAGGAGATCGAACTAGCTCAAGGGGAATGCTCAAATCCTCCACTCCATGATGATGTAAGTAATGATTCTTCCTATGATTTTTCTGATTATGATATTGATGATGATGATGATGATGACTGCATTTAGATCATGACTCACCCATTTGACCAAAGTGGGCTGAGAAAACCATACAAGTAGCTGGTGATCTTGTTGGAGATCCATTAGAATCTAGGAAGACTAGATCTCAATTTCACAATGTCTTTTCTACTTGTGAATTGAATCTTTTAGAGAGATGCTTTATGATAGTTGGATCTGATCCTCAGACATATCAGGAAACATCACTTGACCCAAGATGGAAAACAACCATGTAAGAAGAGTTGAAGTCCTTGCAAGACAATGAGACTTGGGAATTGGTTCCCTTGCCCTCCAAGAGAAAACTAATGCAATGTAAATGGGTGTATAGGACCAAAGTGGGTGTTGATGGTTCTGATATAAAGTACAAGTCCAGGTTGGTTTCCAAAGGCTTCTCTAAAGTCCAAGGAATAGATTATATTGAGACATTTGCATCGGTTGCAAAGATGGACTCTATCAGGTTAGTTGTAGCCATTGCGGCATCTAAGCACTAGGAGGTTCACCACATGGATGTGAAGAGTTCTTTTCTTCATGGTGACCTTCATGAGGAGATCTATATGGAGCAACCTGAAGGTTTATTCATGATCCTTCACTTGTTTGCAGGTTGAAGAAGTCTCTCTATGGCCTCAAGCAAGCCCCCAGGGCTTTGTATGCCAAGATGAACAATTTTCTGCTATAGCTTGGATTTGAAAGATGTAAATATGATCCTAATGTATATTTGCAGCATGTTGGTGATTTATTCTAGGTCATAGTACTGTATGTTGATGATATTTTGATTACAGGGAGCTACACTTCTGATATAGGTTCAATTAAGTCTTCATTACATAGTGAATTCTCCATGATTGACTTTGGATTGTTGAAACAATTTCTTGGCTTAGAGATTGAGCAATTTGACGCAAGGATCAAGGTCAACCAACCAAAGTATGCTAGAGACCTGTTATTAAAGTTCAAAATGGCTGAATGTAAGGCAACCAAGTTCCCATTCCTTTCAGGAATAAAACTAGGTGATTTTGGTGCATCTCCATTGGTGGACAACTCGTTGTACATACAACTAGTTGGGAGTTTGTGTATCTTACACACTTGACCTGATTTGGCATATGCCATCAATGCTATTGCAATATATATGCAAGAGCCTCATGAGATCAATTGGAAGGCTGCAAAAAGATTCTTGCATTATGTGCAAGGAACCAAACACTTCAAGGTACACTATGCTATTGGTTCTCCAATAGAACTAGTTGGATTTACTGATTTTGATTGGGATGGAGATTCCATTGACATAAATTCCACTTCAGGTTATGTCTTCATGCTTGCACATGGTCCCATATGCTGGTCAAGCAAGAAACAACACACTATATCCCTTTCATCAGCCGAGGCCGAGTATAGAGGAGAAGTGAACACAACTACACAATGTGTGTGGTTGCAAGGTATTCTTGGAGAACTTGGTTTTGCATTTGATTCACCCATAGTAATTGGTGTGATAATCGAAGTGAAATCAATATTTCCACTGATCTTGTGCAAAGACAGAGGACCAATCACATTGAGATACACATGCACCAAATCAGGAGCTTGGTGCATGAAGAGGTGACATCGTTGTAGCATTGCCCATCTGCAGAGTAGACTGTTGACATATTCACCAAGAGCTTCATAGAGGAGACATTCACCTATCTAAGATCAATTATTGTAGTGGGTGACACATGGTGATGATTGATATTCACTTTCAGATTTTTCTCCATGTCCATTTTAGAGGAGAGGTTTTGTTCCCATGAGGTTTTCCTCCTTACTTTGGTTATATGGACAAATAAATTTTTGTAAGAGGTGACTTAAGCCTTAGTTTCCAAGGCCTCAATAATTTGATGTAATTACACTAAGTCACCCTTAGGGGGGGGGGGTGTTAGAGCATTATTCCACCTTAATACCATGGTCATACACCTAGGACACATTTTCATTAGTCTCATGCTTATGTTATATGGTCCAAAACTAGGTTGTTTTGGTCAATCTTGGTTCCTTTGGTGTTTTGGACTCATAAATGCACCCAAGCTCTCTCATTTGATCATTTTGGTTACACATGTGCCCTCATTAATGAATGCTTAGTCCTTGGTCCCCTCCCCATCCCTTGAAACAAGGAAACTGGTTGACTAGAGGCACCCATGCATGTATTTGGGGTGTTTTTGACTCTTTTGGACAATTTATTGCTGCATAGAGCCATTCCCACTCACCCATGCACTCCACCATGCCTAGCCTAGCCTCATTTATGTCCTAGCATGCTCCAACCACATTCACACTAGCATTCGCGACCGTTTGAGGCGGTTTGGGAGCTCATTGGCCGACCTAGGCGATTTTGAGGTCCAATCTAAGCCTACCACATGTATGCATCCAAATTGCATCCAAAGGCTAACGATTTTCTCGTATTATATTATAAACATGTTCTAGACATATTTACATGTTGGACAATCATAATAAAATATGTTATTGACACCATTTCTATGTGTTAATTTCACTGTTTTCTGCATAATTTGTGAGTAATCTTGAATTGTGAGGATTCCCTTAGCTCCTAGATCTTGCCGTGAATCATATTTTCACACATGTTTCCCTTTGTCTATCTACTAATGAAAATTTTATAATGTTATAGGAATGACAACATTATCTATGCAATCGCCAAACTAATGGATGAACTCACCAAACTAAGTATTGGCCGACTTTTATTCATCTTTATCCAACTCGTTCCATTATACACAAACACTTTTCTCCTCATTAAAGTGGATTCAAAGGAAGTAAGAAGAGTGTATAGTCCTCTATTGTTGATGGTCAATTATAAATGACTATTTTTGTGACGACCCATTATAATTAGGGCTATCTCGTTGATTTAATTCAAGGTGGATAATGGATGACGTAATTTTGGGCACACAAGTTGTATTTTTAAATAACGTCTTATTTTAATAATTCTATTTGTATGTATTGTTAATTTAATGTCTTGTTTTAATGCTTCTGTTTAGCTCAAAATGACTTGATTTGTAAAAATATGATGTTAAATTCTTGTGGGCATTATGATTTTGTTGTGTATTATTTTGTGCCTATTTGAGTTATGCATTTAAGCAAATTATGTCGGATTTTTTTCGTCACTTTGATTTTGTGTTTGCTTCTTATTTGTAAGATATAAGTTTTTATTTGCACCTTATTAAGAGTTCTCATGTCCATTTTGTGTTAGATATTAACCTCTCCCTTTAGCTTAGATTTAGGTATTAAAAGCTTTGTTTAATATACACATTGTGATTAGGATTGACATCATAATAGATTTTTTTTCATGCTCCATAATCTGTTTATATTCTTCCTTCCACATTCTCTATTCACCGGCTTACACTTCCCATCCATTGAATCAAAAGTATTGTTACAAACAATATCATGCTACTTCTAATTTCATGCTTCATTCTTAATACAATGTTGATCCTATTCACATGTTCAATCAATTGTTTTTTGTTATTTTGCATTCCCCACATGGCAGACCACTAAGTCCTTAATAGTGGATGTGCACAAATATAAGAAAGGAAGCAAACACTATTATGACTAAACCAAATAAAATCCAACTCAGTTGAGTACTGTATGCCCTAAGAATGAATCCTACAATGCATAAATGATGACTTAAGAGAACGATAATTTTATTTCATCCAACAATATATCGATAAGGCTACCATGGTGTTTTAGAAGCCCATGATCATGTTATAGTTATCAAGTAGATGCAAGTGATTATGCACTTCTTTTTATCTCTTTAGTGTTTGAAGGGGTACGTTATTAGGGGGAGATTCACAAGTTTGTTACATCGAGGTATTTTTAAGGATTTTTCTCCAGTAAATACTTTGGTATATTAAAGTAGTGGAAGGGGTTTTCCAATTGTGCGTGGTTTATAACATTGAAACAAATATCTCCTTATATGCCACTTAGCTTATAGATATGAATAAGACATTAGGTGAGTAAACGATTCATAACATTGAAACAAACATCTTTTTATATTCCTCTTAGCTTAGGAGTCTTAATATGGATGAATCAATAGTGTTCTCCTTGGACATCTACATGGCCCCAAATATATTCATTATTTACACACCAAACATAACACCATCTACTTTGTTGAAGAGTGCCACCATTGCCTAGTTGCAAGTCATTGATTCCATTGGTTTTTATTAAATGAGTAAGGTGATTCCATTCCTTCATAAAGCTAAGTGGTTATAGATCCAATAGGTTCTTCCTTCTCCATTCATAAGTAGAAGAAATGTGTGTTGTCACATATAAAATCTAAAATTTGACTCAGTTTTAATCTCTTCCCAGTTAGCATTAGTTTCGCCAAAGCCCCCTGTTCTTGCGTCATCCTTGCACTCAAATTTTAAAAACATTTCGTCAGCTCTATCAAGTTGCCATCACCTTAAGCCTTCATTTAACTAAATTTCCAAAGTAATCATGCCCTCCACAAAGTAAACCTTAAGCCTTCATTTGACTAAATTTCCAAAATAATCATGCCCTCCACAAATTAAAGTTTATCTCATTATTCCTTTTATTCTAGCAAGCTTAAGCCCACCTACCTTTTTTTTTTTTTTTCAAATGTGGTTCACCATTTGTTAGAGGGCTACTCCACGGAAAATTCCAGTACCTGATATTCAAACTGAATCAAGGTATGGTCAGCTCATCATTCACAACATTTAATACAAAGGGCTCCACAAGAGCATCATGTCACTTACAAGAGTAGAACCTGGGTGGGGAGGATAACATTCATTCCTCCCAACCACCCAAACTACATCCATTTGACAATAAGCCCACCTACCTTATCCACAAAGTGACTGACGAACCTCAAATGCCCAAGTTCCTATCAAAAATTAAAAAAAGTTTACTATTAATATAAATAATTTTTATTAAAATATTTATATTAATTTACACCATTGGTTAAAGTTATGGGCACAACTATCAATAAATATTAAATTGAAGATAAAAAAAGTCAAAAGGGCAGAGTAATGATCACTATTCATTCTGTTGGACTAATGTTCACTATTCATGTCGTTGGCTCTACTTACTCTAGGGATAAATGCCAAAAGAATAAATAATATTTTTTTGTTCAAAGTTTAACCTTATGTTATAATCTTTGGCGCTAAGGAAAATTAAATATTTTCCATACTTTGGAAATCCAAAACCATGGGAAGAACATTAAATAGCTTTTACCAAATTATAAATTATTTTATGGTTTATATTTATGAATATTATTTATTCATAAATATATAAAATTTGGGCAAAACAAGACGTCGATTTTAGAAACAGTGGATGGTTTTTACAGAGAAATAATTAATTATGGATATTGTTTTGAATTTCACAATTAAAATCAAATCAAATTAATGGAGAAGTGTTACTAGAGATGGTTTTCTATAGATGGACAATTAAGACATGGTTTTCAAAACCATATGCAGTAATTATTTCTATGGAAATATAGAAACATAAAGAAATATTTTTATCAAAATATATTATTTTCAAGTATTTAAAATTGATATTTCTGAAAATTAATAAGTAGCAAGAAATCAATGATTTCTAAATCACTTGCAAAGTTTAGCAAGCATAAGATTGTTTCCAGATTTCAAGGTAAACAAGATCAAATTTCACACTTTTCAGGCAAAAGATTGTTTCCAGATTTGAAGGCACAAAATTAGCACAAAGATCGAGTTGTAAATTTCCAAAATATCAAAATCAACAAGTAGCAGAGATCAGTTATCAATAAACTCCAATAGCTTTCAACATTTGTGACACCTTGTAACATGTTCCAGATTTGTTTTATTTTTAGAAATATTAATTTAGTTTTCTCTTTAGATGTTAGTAACTGCGAGAGTATTGTATTGGTTACATAAACCATCCTTTGCAATGTAAGGGGTGTAGGTAATTTTGAGAGGAGAGACCCTGAGTATGTAAATATTTTTCTGAATTGAATAAAAGTTCCCAATATTAGAAGTACTTAAAACAAAGATTCCTGTGTTGGTATTTTTTTGGTCTATGTTCCTTTTTAGTGAATGTTTTCCTTTTAGTGTTCAT
Organism: Pseudotsuga menziesii; assembly: GCA_001517045.1. Classification (NCBI taxonomy): domain Eukaryota; kingdom Viridiplantae; phylum Streptophyta; class Pinopsida; order Pinales; family Pinaceae; genus Pseudotsuga; species Pseudotsuga menziesii. Next base: position 814,218 of record LPNX010930030.1, on the reverse strand, counting down.
TTAGTGTGTTATGTTCAGTATTTGAATGAAAGCAAAAGGATTAGAATTCATCTTTGATGCTCTAATTTCATCACATTAAGATATTTTCAATGATTTTCCTCTAAAATCATGGCAAAATACATCTTTGATGCTCTATTTTGATGGGTTGTTTTCTTTTTTTCCGTACCACCATACTACAACAACTAAATGTTTGAGAAAGTATCACCTACCTTGCTTCTGTAATTTCTTTGCTTTCACACTAGTACCTTGGAAACTTTAAAAAGTTTAGCTTATGACTCCATGCCCAATGGTTCATCTTCTCTTTGTTCTGCAAAAAATTCACATGAAAAATTAATCATCAAAATTTTTGACCACTGTTTTAAATACATGAGCTGTTGTTGAGTGACCTTTGGACAACAGATTCGTATAGGGAGCCCCCTTTGGATTGAAAGGGCCAGTTTTTAGTCCTAAAGATTGGTTTGAGGTTAGCTTAGGAGTTTTTTAACAACTAAGGAGAATTTTGGAGGGATAACACTGTGCATGCTATATTATAATCTTTTAAAAATTCAAAGGTTATTATTGCAATTGTGCTTGGTTTATGATTCCTTTTGGTCCTCTCATTATTGGTATATAATGCTATCTTTTTTAGTATGAACCTTGGTGATCTTATGGAACATTTTGTAGCAACTTGATGATTATGATAATCATTAGGTGCATATTAGACTATGTTTATCTACTTTCTTGTAAGAGATATAAATGGCTAGTGCGTGCACAACCTCTCTGCCAACGTAAGAAATACGAAAAGAGAACCAACAACCACTATCTTTGAAACAACACAATAATTGTTGGAACAATGCTAGTGATGTAAAGTCTTGCCCACTATAACTAATGTAGCTTGTTATCCAACCCACTATAATGTGAAACAAATTGTGACAACTAAATGATGATTACATACACAATTGTTACATGACTTACATGGGTGTTATTGAGTTAAGCATTGGTGTGAAATATAATTTATGTATCTCTATTGCTTTAACAAACAACCCATGCTAACATTTAAATGGTGAAAAGTAAAATATACATTTACTCTACTCCATTCTTTGTGAGAGCATCATTGGTGGTCTAAGCTATTGTGTTGTGTGTTGTGGGATCACGATAATATGATTTGTTAGAAATGAGAAGATACAAATACATCCATTGTCTTGCATTGAGTTGGGTGTTTTCTTGAAGTCTTTTCAATATCTGCTTTTCTTAAGTCTCAACAAAAACACACTCAATATTTCGGTTCCATTGTCCAAGTCATAATGTTTAGAGTTGAAATATTTTCGGTCTCTACTGATTACACTACTTCTAAATATCATCCCTTATTGTCTACCCTTTTTTATTACCATTGTTAAAGATCTAGGCCCTATCTTTCCTATTTATATGAGTGGATGCCACATGACCCCATAAGTCCCTTGTGGGTTCATAACAAGAGGACCTAAAAAAGCGATGATAAAATGCACAAACTATTTGCTCTAACTTGAGTTTTCTATCAAACAAGTTAGTTGACAACATCAAAATTTTACTAATTCACCCTCTAGTTCAACTCTTGTCTTTGGACTAAATACGTGTTTTCCTCAATTTGGATTACTTATAAGAATCATACCCATATGCATTCCTATAACTCAAGTGGACAATTTCAACTTCTATGAATGGATAACCCAAGCATACAATGTTGTTGCTAAGGGTGGCATAGTAGATGAAGTGATGACGATTTAGTTTTCTATTAATCAATTACAAGGCAATCTTTATGTATGGGGTTGTATTTGGAAATAACAAATTGTGGGGCCACACTACTAGACTTCAACATTCATTCCTTAGGCGCCCAACAAAGTTGAGGATCCACCTTTATTTCACACCACTTGATGTCGCCAAGGTTATAATATCAATCCATGTCTACCAAAGAATTTGAGACAATGAAGACAACCTAGATACACATGTCATAGTCATGGAGGTGGGTAAGCCACAACTCATATTTAAAGTTGTCAAATGTAGGCCTACTTGTCAAATGAACAGTCGATGACATTGATATGTTTTGAGTGCATTTCATTTTATGTTCTATGCAAATTTATAGTGTCATTTACATTGTTATATGCAAATTTACCTATGAATATCTCATGATTTGAAAAGTGATGACCGTTCTTGAATGAATTGTTCTAAGAAAAGGCATAATTTGTTTCCTCTTTGGGACATTTTATTAAAGTAGAAGAATACCCTTTCAAGTTAGAATCCAGATAGGAAGTCACCCAGTAGCAACATTCAAGTTTGGGAATGTCGCCGCAAAATTCAAGGCACAATAGACAAATTATCACATGGATGTACAAAACCACCTAATACATCACTGTGATGAAGGTTACCCTTGCAAATGCATATAGTGGGAATAACAACATAGGCAATTGTACTTCTCAATTGCATAGCGAATGTTGTGTTAGATATTCACAGGCCAATAAAGTTTATTTTTTTTTGTCATTCTTTTCATTTACCTCAAATACTCAAAGGATTCAAATAGTTGATGGATAGAAGTATGGGCGCAAGCGTAATGACACATAGAGAGCATATGATCCTTGATTATTGTATCATAACACATCACCCAATTAATCAATCATTACTAAGTGGGAGAGTACAAGCCCCTCAACACGTGTGCAAACTTCTCAATGAGCATAGGGATAATGTAGGCTTAGAATTTGACATCATACCTATTTGTCAAATGAAAACTTGATGACATTGATATGTTTTGAGTGCATTTCATTTTACATTTTATGCAAATTTATAGTGTCATTTACATTGTTATATGCAAATTTACCTATGGATATCTCATGATTTGAAAAGTGACGACCGTGCTTGAATGAATTGTTCTAATGAAAGAAATAAATTTGTTTCCCCTTTGGGACATTTTATTAAAGTTGAAGAATATCCTTTCAAGTTAGAATCCAGATAGGAATCCGTCAAGGATATATATTTGGGTTAGGACAATATGCTTTTTTTTTCCAAATAGGAAAGTGGGTGGATGCCCATTTTTTAGCTATCCAACACCAAAAATTTGGGAATGTCGCTGCAAAACTCAAGGCACACTAGACAAATTATCACATGGGTGTACAAAACCACCTAACACATCACTGTGGTGAAGTTCACCCTTGCAAATGCACATAGTGGGAATAATAGCATAAGCAATTGTACTTCTCAATTGCATAGCGAATGTTGTGTTAGAGACTCACATGCCAATAAAGCAAAGGATTCAAATAGTGGATGGATATAAGTATGGGTGCAAGCGTAATGACACACATAGAGCATATGAGCCTTGATTACTGTTTCATAGCACATCACCTAATTAATCAATCATTACCAAGTGGGAGAGTACAAGCCCCTCACCTCAACACGTGTGCAAACTTCTCAATGAGCATAGGGATAGTGTAGGCCATGCATATACTTGTATAAGGACATAATATTTCATACTCCCCTTAGAAAAATTAATTTCAAGTTTTATCTCCTAGGCTTTGTTTGGGTTTCATAAATTCCTTTCAAAGGATATGATTGTTTTATGATTGTTGGAAAGTCTTGGATGCCTTGTTTTTATTCTATGGTTTGTTCCTTCATGAGTTTTCCTATCTCATTCTTTGTTTTTAAGAGCATAAGATTTCCCTATATTATTCTCTCTTTCTAAGAACACAAACTAAAATTTTCTATTAAGTAATCTATCTATTAAGAACACAAACTAATATGTAAATAACTATCTATCTTTTCATTTTCTTTTTCAAAAAGAAAAACAAAAAACCTAATGCAAAGAAACTAAGTGTTAGTGATACCATTGGGAGTAAGATTCTGTTTAGCAAGAAACTAACTGCTTGTGAAATGTAGCCCCATACATAGTGGACGAGCCATTAATTCAATGACATAAACAATATATAACTTAGTTTAGATTCAAGACATTATGCTTAAATAAAAATCAACTTGAAGCATGGAATGCCCTCCTTCGATGTCAAATGCTATGAAGTTGAGATATTGACTCCTTCGATGTCAAATGCTTGTTGGAATAAAATATGTTCTTGCTAAATATTCTTTCTTAGATTGTGCATTGATCCCACACTAGCAGTGATTTGATTTCTTTGAACTATCATGGGTATGCAAGCTAGTGGCTTTCAACCTCTAGGAAGAGAGACCAAGACAAAGAGTGGAAAATGAATAGAAACCAACTTGCACGAGGTGGAGCCACACTATTTTTGTGTTATGTTGTAAATAAAATGTTGGTTCCTAATGGATAATTGGAAGTCTAGAACGTCCACCATTTGGAAATCACTAACGTAACATTGTTACTTCCTCCATTAATGGGATTGTGGAAAACCAAGGAAAAGTTGTGCAACAGTATATGATACAACTATCAATGATTTTGATGGTATATTTAAGTATTTGAACATCAAATTCACAATTTGATCATTTTCATTTCCTTTCACTTTCGATGAGTCAAATTTTTGGTGAGCCATCAATTATGCATTGAAATAGAAAAACAAAATCTATTGGAACACTAAATTCCAAACCTGGCCAAACGTATTAGTACCAAAGCACTCGTACTATTTGTGGCAAAAAATTTTCTTTTAACAAACCTTATCTCTTTCCCTACAAACGATTACCTCCTAACTTCCATGGTTTCAGACATTGTTGTGGCCAATGCCAAGAAGACAAATGTACTTTATGAAAAACAACTTTCATTGAAGAGAAAATGATGTATGCTATGATTGTGATGATCCATATGGTCCTAACCATCATTGGGTGTGCAAAAAAAACATAAGCAATTGTACCAAGAAAAATGAACATGGTTTAGAAGTGGGAAACAATGTCATTGAATAATCTCCTAGTGATGATGACACTTCATGCCAATACCACCTTCATAATGTAGATTATAAGTTCTCCTTAGCTATGGTTGGGATTCAACATCTAAAAACATTAAAAGTTGATATTCATCTACAAGTAGCTTGTTCCCAGCATGCATTAGAAACAAGTAGCATACATATCTTCATTAACTCTTAGAAGGATAGAAAATTTCAATTGCATGCCTGTAATGTCCCCAATTTTTCTTAATAACACCATGTTAAACCCCTAGTCCTTGAGAACCCCATTATTCCTAGTGGAATAATAATTTAATTAATGATGGGGTCATTTTGATAAAATAATTATCCACAGTGTTTAAAGTTGTCAAACTTAGGATTAGAAATATTTCATTATTAAATATAATGAATTTATTTAATAATTACACCTAATACATGTGCTTGGTGGCTAAAGTGGTGCAAGGGGCCTTGTGGACCCAATGAGTTGTCATTTTTAATGGAAACCAGGAGAAAATCAAGTAAGATCCAAAAAATCCTGGAAAAAAGATAGAAAGCAACATAAAGCATGTTAGTCAGAAAAGAAAGCACAAAGCATGCAAGAACAGGAAAAGTTGTCAGCATGAAAAGCATGCAACTTTAGGAAAGCAAGGAGGCCGTAGTTTCTAAAAGAGAGAAAGGAACATTAGTTTGAAAAGCAGGAAACAAGGAGGGCACCGTTTCCAAAGGGAGAAAAGGCGCGTCAGTTGTAAAGGCAGGAAAGCAAGGAGGAGAAATCAAGCGAGTTTCCATTCAGCTAATGAACAAGGTTGATTATTTGATGTATGAGGGTTACCCCCTCCAATAGATGTATTTTTCCTATTATCCTAACATAAGTTGTGATGCCTTGGCATTGTTCCCTATCCAGGAATAACTTGAGGAACAACATGATGTAAATTTGCAATTTCAACACTCGTAAACTACAATCCTAAACTAATTATAATGCTCCAAATCTACCTAGATGCCTAAAATAGTCATTTCAGGAATGCAAACTGTGATTTTAATAATTCTTCCTCTGCTAAATTTTGTCAAATACCAAACGGTTTGAATACCCTATATCAAATTCCATTGATCTAAAAATCTATGAAATAATATCAAATTTTTCAAAAACCCATAAAAATTCATTATAAGAAAACAAACCAACTAAACCCATAACCATTCCATCTTAAGTGAGAGACTATTCCAATCCTTTATGAATATCTCAAAATATGTGAAATTTATAAAAAAACTCAAATGTATCATATCACGAGAGAAAGATGACAAATAAAGTTGTAGTGCGAGGATTATGTTCACAAACATACTAATATTTTAATGAATATACATGGTAAAAACATATATGTTTATAATAAAAAACAAAAATAACGCACATAACATGTGATCCTTTGAGAAACAAGATGAGTTTAGTAGCACTAAGTCCATGCCTTCAGTATTTGTTTTGTATTGAATAAAGACACTTGTATTGTACCATTATTGCTTTAAAGGATAGATGTTCTAGGCTGCACTTCCATTTGTAAAACAAACACCCATGTTCTATTTTGGCTCTTTTCAAGGCCACTTTTTTGGGGCAGAGTTTCTAGTCGTGTACAAAAGTAGATTAGTAGCAGGGACAAAAGTATATTAAGAACAAGGTAGGAATCCCTTGTATCCCATGTTTTATACCAATATTTATCAGTTTGATAATATTCATGATTTCAGGTGCTGTGACCCAAGCCATAAGATATAACCTCTCGTGGAGAACATGGAAAATTTTGGTAAGTAGTTTTTGGAGTTCCATGGATCCACTCATGAGACTCGGAAGCCTTTTCATAACAATTGTTGGTAGCCATTCTTGGACATGAATATGCTAAGCAAGGGAATATTTGGAGATTACTTTGGGCCAATGAAACTTTTTTCAAAGATAGAGATGATATATTTATGATTGACTCTAATATTTGCATAGAGTTTCCAATGAAATACTTCCAAGACTCTTGCGATCATGTAACTCACATTTAGCAATCAAATTTTTTTTAATACAAGGGCAATTTTCAGTAAGACACATTTGTAAAATAACATAGTCCAAAAAACCATTGAAGGACGACAACCTTATTTAACTCAAGCCATAAATAGTATGTTGAATTGAAGAGATGAAGAATTAAGAATTAAAAACCTATAGCATAAAATAATATATAATAAGCAGAAAAGTGTGTCTACGGTATTCCAAATTTCCCAATATATATTGTTGTATTTGTAACTTCGAAATATATTTTGATGTATATCATCATTGTATGTTGTTGTACCCCCATCGAAGATGTGTTTCTCTCCTTTCGGGATTTCATTATTGTATATGGTCCTTGAGGTACAAAATCCATTGTAAGTCGGGGAAATAGTCCCCAATATAATATTATGTAATGTACTTTAAGGGTCTCTCTAGGAGAAGTCGGCTTTGTTAGGGTTAGAGGTTGGCCCAATCTTGTTGGGAGGTCAGTCACTTGAAGGGTATAAATAGGGAAGCACCCTCCCTCATTTATACACACTCACACTCACTCAAGTTCACATGAGGAGACAGAGAGATACAAGGAGGAGAGAGAGATAGCTGCAGAAGACTTCTTCTTATTGGGTTTTTCCATCTTGTGATGTTGTCTTAGTGACAGAACTATTATGAGGAATTTTGCGGGGTTTTCTCCTTTATGGTTTCCACGATGAAAATCTTTGTGTCTTGTGTATTTGCCCTATCTTGTGTATCTTGCCATGCTTGTTATTCTTTCAGATAAATATGCTAATCAAGTTAATTAGATTAGAAAAATATAACATGGTATCATGGCCTCCTGAAAGAAGGAAGTGTGCAACAACGAAAATTAGGGCTTCCTAGTTCAAGTATTCTCTCCACAGATAATCAAGAAAAAAGGGATAGGATAACTCACCATAGAAGGGCGAATCTTTTGGTGGAAGCAATTCCAAATTTGGAGAAGTTTCAATTTTTGACCGCGGGACATTGCAGGAAGAAACTAGGGCATCAAGTTTCGGAGGCTTCCCACCTCAGTCTTCAGAAAAGGACCTAACTGAGCAACTCACCTCATGGAGTCACATCTTTCTGTTCAAATAGAATTTCCAAATTCCAAGTTTGGAAAATTATGGTTTCTCTAACAAACCCTAGGTCAACCAGCTCCAGAACCAGGTTAGACACCTCAAATTGGTAAGATCTAAATATTTTCTATTTCCATTTGAGGTTCTCATTTGAAAATGACTCATCATACTCAACTTGAGGTCAAGCTTAAAGGAGATGATAACTTCTGAGCATGGAAGTACATGATCTCCTTGATCCTTGAAGAAAATGATTTGGATCAGTACATCAGTAAAGAAGTTCCAGATCTAGAGGGAGATGAGGTTAAGAATGCTCATAAGAAGAACTTGTTTAAGTCCAAGAGAATCATTACAGATTCTATTAAGGATCATCTCATCTCCCATGTATCATCCTTTAAGATACCAAAGGAAGTATTCGATGCTTTGACATAGATGTTCGAAGGAAAGAACATCAATCGAAAGATGACTTTGAGAAACCATTTGAAGAATGTGAAGATACAAAAATTAGAGACTATACAGTCCTACTTCACAAGGGTTTCTCAATTCAAGGAACAACTTGAAGCAGTTGAAGAGAATGTAGAAGAAGGAGAGATTGTGATGACTACCTTGAATGGCCTCCCAAGATCACAGGACTCATTCATTCAAGGAATCCGTGCAAGAAGGAAGCTGATCTATTTCAGCAGACTCCGAGAAGAATGCACACAAGAAGAAGCTCGACTCATAACAAGAGAAGAGAAGATGGGAGCAACTGAAGATCAAGCTCTCATAGTTCATGACAAAAGAAACTACAGAAAGAATGAGAACCACCATCACAACAAAAAGAAGGATAAGAAACAAAAGAAGTTTCAGAAGAGATCCTTCCAACATTTGATGTTACACTTGTGATGAAAAGGGACATTTTGCAAGAGATTATCTCAAGAAAAAATACTCCTTCAATGATAAGAAGAAGAGACATCACGTTCATACCGACGAAGACAATGAACTAGCAAACAAAAGATTCAGAAGATAGAAGGATGATTCAGATAAAGAGTATGTTCTAATATGAGCACTCATGGGCACTATCTCACATGGAAGCAATGATTGACTTGTGGATAGTGGGGCATCTAAACATATGACAGGATACAAAGAATCATTCGTCAATATGTCTGAGCATGAGTCACCTCACAAGGTGAAACTTGGGGATGATTATCAATACCCCATAAAGATAAATGGAGAAGTTTCATACTATATAGACCCTGAGAGATCCTTGAAGGTGAAAGATGTGATATATGTTCCAGGATTGAAGAAGAATATTCTCTCCATTTATAAACTAGATGCAAAAGGAATGAGAGTTTCATTTATTGATGACCAAGTTCTAATGTGTCCTAAAGGAAAGAAAATCGATGATGCAATAGTAATTGGAGAGCAAGGCGAAGGCTTGTACAAATTGAAGGGACAACCTGAACAAGTATTGGTTCATGACTCGATAGAAACAAGTGAACTGTGGCCCCGAAGACTTGCACATGTGCACTATAGAGTACTATCGATTGTAAGCAAATCAGTCTGAGGACTTTCATAAATCCAGGAAAAACATGAATTCGTTTGCAAAGGATGTGCACAAGGAAAGAATGCAAAGAAGTCATTTCCCATCAATGAAAGAAAAGCTAAAGGACTATTGGAGATTGTACACTCAGATGTATGCGGGCCCATGTCTTCCAACTCACTAAGCGGGTATGTGTACTATGTTTCCTTTATAGATGATTTCTCACGTAAGACTTGGATATATTTCTTGAAAGGGAAAAATGAAGTGTTTAGTAAGTTCAAGGAATACAAAGCCTTGGTCGAGAACCACACTGAAAGGAAGATCAAGACTACGCGGTCATATAATTGCAGAGAGTTCACCTTGGAATAATTCAAGGAACTTTGTAGAGAGTTTGGGATTAAGAGGGAGTTGAGCACTCCATACAATCCTCAACAGAATGTCATTGCGTAATAGAAGAACTAAAGAACAGAGTAATGAAAGTAGTGAAAGCAATGATACATGACCAGGATCTTCCAATGCACCTATGGGCGGAAGCAACAAGAAAAACTGTGTATGTACAAAATCGTACTCCTCATCGAGTACTCGACAATAAGAATCATGAAGAGAATTTCTCAGGAGAGAAGCCATAAGTAAGCCGTCTCAGGATATTTGTCTGCTCTGTATACATACACATCCCAAAGGATAAGAGGACCAAGCTTGATCCTTCGGGGAAGAAAGCGATATTCGTAGGATAGAGTGATACCTCAAAGGCCTACCGAATATACTTCCCAGGATTCAAGAAGATTGACATCAGTAGAGATGTAACATTTGGTGAAGACTTAGCATACTCTAGATCCAAGAAGCTACCTATTGAAGAGGTCGATGAACGTGAAGGAACGAGAGCCCAAGATATGAAAATTGTATAAGCAATTCCAGAAGTCCATGAGGATCATGACATGGTAGAACCACAAGAGATTGTAGAGACACATCATGAGAAGGGATCCCACAAGAGAAAACCAACATGGGAACGATAACTAATACAAGAAGCATAAAGATATGGTGCTCCAGATGGGATGCAAAGAGAAAGGAAAAGACCAAAACCTTACAATAGCTATGTGGCCCTTCTGTGCAACATCATTGACAAGGAACCTTCCAACTATGAAGAGGCTACATAAAAGAAAGAATGGAAGGATGCCATGATCGAGAAGTACCAGTCGATTATGAAGAATGATGTCTGGGATATAGTTCCAAGAACGCAAAGGAAGTCGATCGTGACTTCGAAGTGGATCTACAAGATCAATCATGTTGCAGATGGTAGCATCGGGAAACATAAGGCAAGATTCGTGGCGTGAGGCTTCTCACAGAAATAAGGCATAGACTATGAGGAGACACTTGCACCCGTAGCGAGGTACACTTCCATTAGATCCATACTTGCATTAGATGCAATAATGAGATGGAAGATACACTAGATGGACATCAAGACAACATTCTTGAAAGGTGTAATGAAAGAGGAAGTGTACGTAGAACAACCATTAGGATCCGAGACACATGACAAGCAGAATTATGTGTGTAAATTGAAGAAGGCCTTGTACGGATTTAAACATGCACCCATGACATGGTATGACAGGATGGATAGATTCTTGATGAGCTTAGGATTTACTAAGAGTAAAGTGGATTCCAACCTTTACATCAAGGTTGAATATGGAAGACCGATGATGCTCTAGCTATATGTCAATGACCTGTTCCTGACAAGAGTGGACGAACTCATTGTAGATGCAAAGAGGAATATTTCCACTGAGTTCAGGATGAAATACCTAGGGATGATGCACTACTTCTTAGGCATGGAGGTGTGGAAGAATATAGATGGAATATTCCTTGGTCAAGGAAATGCAATGGAGATTATAAAAATATTTGGAATGCTGGATTACAAGGCGATAGCCACACCTATGGCATCGAACTTGAATCTTCTATGTGATGACTCATGAGAGTTGGTTGATGCCACGATGTATCATCAGATGATTGGTTCATTGATGTACCCAACAAATACGAGGCCATACATATGCTTTACTGTGAACACCTTGAGCCAGTTCTTGACGGATCCGAGACATGTTCACCTGGTTGTTGCAAAGCATGTATTGAGGTACCTAAAGGGTATAGTGGATTATTGGCTCAAGTATGATGCGAATCAGAAGATTAGCCTACACGGTTATGTTTATTTAAGATTGGGAAAGTAGCACCACTGTTAGGAAGAGCAGTTTGCGTTGCTTCTTCAGTTTGGGATCTGGTATGATCTCCTGGTTTAGCAGGAAGCAGTCTTGTGCGGGGTTGAGTACAACCAAGGCATAATATGTTGCAGCCTGCTTAGCTAGTTGTGAGATAGTATGGCTTCAGAAAATACTATATGATTTATCTGATATGACTTTCATTTTTTGTATGATGCAGAGAGGAGAAGTGAAGCTCTAGATGATGCAATGGATGGTGATGGCGTAGTCACCATGAAGACACATGAAAAAAATGTAATGGAGAATTTTGCATGTAAATGGCCATATGGCTGTAAGACCTGGTAAGGCATGCATAATCCTAGTAACTCACTGGTAAAATTGGGAGATAGACCTAGGTGATAGAGGGTGTGTGTGAGATTCCTTGGTAAAACTTTGAGGGGGGTTGGTGTTTACTCCAAGTGAAGTTTAAACGGGGGATTTTTAGGGTTAACCTTGACTCGGGAATGAGTTAAAGGTGGTTGAGGTCTAGCACATAGTTTTATGGCACATGGTTTATTATAGCCCATGGTATTTTCACATGGTTTTTGGTGGCCCATGGTATTGTCCCATGGTATTGCATGTAAGGAAGTATTTATAAGGCTTGATAAGGCTCCATTGTAAAGTGGTCTGGAGGTGAGTGGTGGCTAGCTCACTTGGCCCCACTTGGCCGGTTTAGTCCAAGGGATATAATAGATATATTATGGTGGTTTCTCTCGGTTTTGGAGTTTCCACGTAAATATGGTATGTCTATCTTAAATGTGTTGCTATGTGGGTCTTTGTTCTCTCATTATTAATTATATGTATGCTCTCATTTTCGTAGAACAAAACAGGAAAACTCATCTCTTCAGAATACTTGTACTGGAATATCCCTTGTGGCACATATCCTTCAACATATGCAATGTTGATTTGCTTATTTGTAAGGTCATAAATAGTGTGTGAATCAGTGAATCCATTGACCAATGTCTTTTAATTAATTCTTTCACATCCTTTCTATTCGTAGCATTACCCTCGAAATCTATTGCACTAGTGATATGTTTCTTTGTTTTTAATGAATATTTTTTTTCCAGTTATTGTCTATTTTTACAGTATCTAGTTTATATAGTATTGTTTTGCATAATTGATTGAGTGCTTTCATGACAATGTGGATTCAGATTCTTCTAAATATTTCTTGAGCACTTTTGATATTTAAATGTTGCTTAATCGAAACTTCAACTGTATCTGTGTCTTTTATTTCTCTAGGATATGCAGATTGGGCTCTAGTGGTACTAGTGGGCACAATGTTCACCCCCCCGTGAGTCCTAATTGATATTTTTTTTATATCCGAAACCCATTTCTTTGACTGGTAGGAATGGTATTCTCAATTCAACTTGTCTTTCTTCTAGTTCATACAATTGCGACAAAGTATTGGTACCTATGTTTCTTCTAATTTCTTGGGTACTGCAAATGTAGGAGTTACGCCTTCCTTGAATGATTTTTGCATCTTTTATTAATTCATTGGGGCTCAATAGCATTATGTTCTATTTGATTGTTGACTATTGTTACCTTTTTCTTAGAATTTTTTTGTTTGGTACTTGTTTCAAATAGACAACACAGGAGGGCCCATTCTCACATTCTCCCATCCATGCCATCCCGTACCTGCCATTAGTTCATATTATGTACGCCTGCCTAGTCCTCGTATTACACCTCTCAGTCCGCCTAGTCCACATTGCCCATGGCACAGTACCTATTCCCCATTAAATACCCATTACCCATTAACGCTTCCGAAATCTTTTCGAAAGTTGCACGAGGTATGAGATTTAGAGAATTAATATTGCGGCGAATTGTAATGGAGAGATAGAAGGCAGCTAATAGGGTAAGGGATGGCAGACAGATAGAGTGAGGAATGACAAAACTAATAAAGGCAGCTGAGTGTAAAGATGTACTTATTCTTAAAGAATGTTCTTTGATATATTGAGCAATCAAAGATGGGGTATTATTAATTTGCCCCTAGAATTCTTGTTCAAGCTTCGATATAATTCTTTTTGTTTTGTGTTATTGGTTCATGATGTGTCAAGTTGATATTGTTAGTTATGTCCATGTTCTTTCTCTTTCTTTGCATAATTTGTTCTTTCATTACTGTTGAATTAGCCTTAAGTTGAATTTCATGTGATTCGTAATTGCCTCTTGCAATTTTCTTTAGGGAATGTAGTGATGTGGATATTTTTCTTTTATATGGGATTTTTTTGCTTCTTTTGCATTTTTTGGTTCATGATATGTGAAGTTGATATTGACAATTGTGTCCATGTTATTTTT